>JASKGM010037944.1:0-23374 GCA_034509205.1 Ceratonia siliqua
AATATAAATTAAGAGTTTCAATGCAAATTGTCATTTATGTACATAATTGTTCATTTCTTGTATAACAACTCTCTTTTTTTACTTTTTCTCTACTAAGTCTAATAAATTACATGATATAACATTTTTGTTATTTATATTGACTATTAATATTATTTTATAAAATTTAAATTTATTTTAATTATAATAAGATTATTTAATGATGTTTTAAATATATTAGTGTTTATTAATAAATTAATTGATTATTTTTATTTATTTATTTAATTATTATTATATATATAATATATTATACTAAATATATAATATAAATTAAAAAAATATTAAATATTTTAATTAAAATACGATTTGACCTCAGTTTGATTTCGGTTGGACTATTGACCTTTAACCTCTGTCTTCATTGGTTTAATAACAGGTCCGGTTTTAAAAACATTGATATGGATTTATTGATTTTACCATGTAGATATTTTTAGCACATTCTTAGAAAAATATGCTACTTTGCTTTGTGTTTTGAGTTTTGATTGCAATAGACTTCTAATTTTTTTATATTTAAATATCATTTTTTATTTGATAGTACGTTAGAACCTTTTTTTTATTAAAGCAAACAATTATAAATACTATTAGAAATAAAACTAAAGTTATGGAACCTTGGTTTTATCGTACAATAATTTTTTTTTTCTCTCACCGTTTTTCTTTTACAATGAACTTTAAGTACATTTTCACAACTACTTACTTTAATACTCAAATAATGACTTGAGCCTCATGACTGACTCTCTCTAATACTCTCACCGTTTCTTTTTTATGTGTCTTTCATATATTAAATATATTAAAAATGAAAGTGGATGAGTTATTATATTAATATTACTAGATAACATCTTCTTCATCCTATAAATTTCTTTACATAATTAATAGAAATTTTATTAATTTAATAATTAAATATTAGATTTAGAACTTAAATTAAGTTAGCGCCAACATGGGGGCTTCATTGTCCAACACTAACATAAAGCATCTAGCAAAAGAGTTCTTTGATCAGATTGAACGTAAAAGTCCAACCGAAGGTCCATGGCGTCAAAAGGTCAACTTTATACACGGGTAGAGTTATGGGGCCCCATTAAATATCAACGGAAAGCTCTTTCCGACGTCATCTATATGGCAGCCAAGGTTCCTCGATTGAGGCGAATTTTAAGGCCAAATTGTGCTATTTAAGTGTGTTTAGGGCAATTTTAAGTTTCTAGTGGCATTTTTGTAATTTTATGTGTTTTCTTATTTAATTAGGGTTCTCATTAATTTTTCTTATTTGATTAGGACTCTTATTTTATATTTGAGTAGGCCTTTACTAGCCTCCAAATTATCTATAAATTTGGAGGTTTTAGGTCATTTTGTGGATTGAGAATAATAACACTGATTTTTTTTTCAAGCTTTCGATGTTTCTAAAGTTTTATTCACGCAACTCGTTGCGTCAGGTGGTATTGGAGCAGGTTACACGCTCCACTTTAATGGCTAGTGACTCAATTGTAGCATTACACAAGATTACGATGTGGATTTCAAGGCTTTGGAGCAATGAATGGATCTCATACTCCAGCATTTGGAATGACGCTTTGATGAAATTGCAGATCGACTCGATGCTCTAGGTTTATATGCTAAGAGAAACTGGAATGATGAGTGGCCATGTACTGAAGATGACAAAGCTCATGAGCAGCCTATCGATAAACCAGCTCCTGCATAAGGATGTAGACAACAGGTACACATGGACGAATTTGATGAAGAACATGATGACTTTGTGGAACTTGTTAGGAATGTTGGGCACAGAAGGAATGACTATGGTGACATGGACAACAATGAGTTTAAGTTAAAGGTAGATATTCCTTAGTTTAATTGAAATTTAAATATTGAAGAACTTTGGGATTGGATTGCAGAAGTAGACAAATTTTTTGAGTATATGGAGATTCCAGAAGGAAAAATGGTGAAGCTTGTCACATGCAGATTGAAAGGTGGAGCTTATGCTAGGTGGGAAAGGCTACAGACTAGAAGAACTTGTGAGGAGAAAACACCCGTTCGAACCTGGTACAGGACGAAGCAATTATTGCAGAAGGACTTTCTTCCTCCTGACTATGAATAAATCCTATTCTAGAATATCATATATGCCATCAGGCACAAAAGTATGTGCACAACTACATTATAGAATTTATGAGGCTAGCTAAAAGGAATGACCAAAGGGAGACTGAAGGGCAGTAAGTAGCTAGAAACTTAGAGGCTCTAAACCCATCCATTGGTAAAAACACCAAGGTATAGGTAGTGCATACGTTACTGAAGCTTGTAATATAACTCTAAAGACTGAACTAATGTTGTAGGAGAAGAAAAGATTATAATATTCTCGTAGGAACTATAGTGGGGATAATTAAAAAGCCAATAATGATAGGAGCAAGTTAGCACATGAAGTGCCTACCCATCATGAACGGTACAGAGAAGAAAAGGCGGTTGGGAAACAAAAGGTTATGGAAGCAAAGGAAGGAAAGAGGAATATGAATCCCCATGCTAGTCCTATCCCAGGGAAGTGCTTTAAGTGCAATTAGCTTGGTCACCGATTTAGTGACTACCCTCTCCGAAATGAGGTCCATATAGTAGAATGAGAATAAGATGAGGATGAGATTTGTTGTGGTCCGGATGGGATGACAATGAGTATGAGTATGACAGAGAAGGTGGACAAAATTATGTGGGAGACAAATTATGCTACCTCCAAAAAATAGGATAACACTTAGAGACACTAACTATTTAGATGCAGGCGCACTATCACTAGTCGTTTACTTGATGTCATTATTGATAGTGGCAGTTGTGAGAATATTATAGGAAGGAAGGCTGTGGCGAATTCGGGGTTAAAGATTGAGAAGCACCCAAATCTGTATACTATTAGTTGGATTAAGGCCAGTATTAAGATTCAAGTGATAGAACGTTGTAGGGTACCTTTCTCCATTGGTAGGTACCAAGACAAGGAATATTTTGATATTGTAGATGTGGATGCTTATCACTTGTTATTTGGTAGACCTTGGCAGTTTGATGTTGCAGAATAGCAAGATGGTAGAGAAAATATTTATAGGCTAGAGAAAGATGGTCGAAGGTTTACCTTATTGCTAATGATAAGGAATTCCAAACCAATACTTCTAAATTGGAGGGGCGGGCTATCTTTACAGTCACACACTTAGGTCATGAGTTGGAGATGGACTTCAAAGAGTCCAAGGAGATACACATCTTAATTGTGAAACATGTGTTGATAATTGAGGAATAACACATAGTAGTAGAATATCTGAAGGCAATCAAACCATTGCTAAAATAATTTTGTGATTTGATGTTGGATGAATTACCACCTCTGAGGGACATTCAACACTACATTGACTTGATACTTGGTGATAGTTTGCCAAACTTGCCACATTACAAGATGAGCACGAAGGAGAGTGAAATTCTTAAGGAGATGGTTGAGGGGTTATTGTATAAGGGACACATTCGAGAGAGCATGGGTCTATGTGTAGTCTTAGCGTTGTTGACGTCAAAGAAAAACAGGACTTGAAGGATGTGTGTGGACAGTCGTGGTGTAAAATTCCAATTCTTAGGTTGAATGATATGCTTGATAGACTACATGGTGCAAAATTATTCTCAAAGATTGACCTTCGCAGTGGATACGATCATATTCAAATAAGACTTGGGGATAAGTGGAAGACAACCTTTAAAACCAAGGAGGGGTTATATAAGTAGCTTGTGATGTCTTTCAGGTTGACCAACGGGCCTAGTACCTTTATGTGACTCATGAATCAGGTATTGTAACCTTTTATTGGGAAATTTGTTGTAGAATATTTTCATGAAATCCTAATTAATAGTCAGTCCGAAGAAGAACATATCCAGCACCTACAAGAAGTACTAGTAGTTTTGCAAGAAAATAAGTTGTAAGTGAATCTAAAGAGGTGCAGTTTTGTGCTAGACAAGCTACTATTTTTGGGTTATGTAGTAAATACAAAAAGGAATTCAGGTAGATGAGGAGAAGATTTGAGCTAATAGAGAGTAGGCCTCTCCCAAAACAATTTCTAGAGTAAGAAGTTTTCATGGGTTGATAACATTTTACAAGCATTTTATTAAGAATTTCAGTACTATTGCAGCCCATATTACAGAGCATTGAAGAAAGGAAAATTCGAGTGGGGTAATGAGGCTAAACTTAGCTTTGCATTGTTAAAGGAAAAGCTGTGCACTGCTCCTGTTCTAGCATTACCATATTTTGATACGTTGTTTGAAGTTGAGTGTGACACAAGCGGTGTAGGTATAGGAGCTGTCCTGTCTCAATAAAAGAAGCTAGTTGCATATTTCAGCGAGAAGCTAAGTGATGCCAGGCGCAAGTGGATAACCTATGACAAAGAATGTTATTCCATTGTGCGTGCTTTGAAGACTTAGGAGCATTACTTAGTTGGATGTGAATTTGTGCTGTATTCAAATCATGAGGCCTTGATGTTTTTGAATAGCCAAAAGCAGTTTAATACCAACATGCATGCCAGATGGTTCCAATTTCTATCGATTGAGGCATAAGTTGGGAGCATAAAACAAAGTAGCAGATGCATTGAGCTGATGTGTAGGTTTAAAAGAAGCAATGAAAGAATTTATGCAATATATGATGATTTTCATGATCTATGGGATAAGTGTGTGACAAATAAGTCTGTTGAGGATTTTTCATATTCATGAGGACTTTCTGATACGAGGTAACCAGCTCTACATTACTAAATTCTCAGTAAGAGAGAAGTTGATCCAAGACTTACATGGTGGAGGTTTAGCTAGTCACTTAGGTCGTGATAAAACCCTTGCTGCTGTTGGGAACAATATTATTGACGACACATAAGGAGATATGTCACGAAGTTTGTGCAGCGGTGTTATTGTTGGATCTAATTATTTATCCTAAGTGTTTATGGTACAAGCATAGGTTTAAAATTTTTTTAAAAACATTCAAGCTTGTAAACATGAGAAAATAAAACACATAGACAAATAACTCACGACTAGAAAGAGAAGTAAAATAGATAAGAATTTTACATACTTTTTGTAGTCACTTTAATCTTGTAATATACTTCCCAACCAAGCGTACTGACTGCCTTTTCTTTGGGAAGCATTAATCCACGGAACCTATGGTGAATAGGCTTAGTGATTGGAATAAACAAAAGATGAAAGAAAATAATTGATAGCTTTCAAAGTAAATTAGAAAGTCTTTTTTTTTTTGTTCCTCTTAGTATGGCATCAAGAACTCTATAGTGGCACACCGAAGAATTCACTTTTTCTCTTTCTCAAATATTCACCTATCCTGCCACAAGAGGGAGAGGTTACATATATATAGTATGTTAACTTTAGGTCATGTGAGAGCATTTGAGTGTAATTCAAAATCTC
The DNA here is from genome assembly GCA_034509205.1 of Ceratonia siliqua. Classification (NCBI taxonomy): domain Eukaryota; kingdom Viridiplantae; phylum Streptophyta; class Magnoliopsida; order Fabales; family Fabaceae; genus Ceratonia; species Ceratonia siliqua. The sequence goes on from JASKGM010037944.1 coordinate 5,404, forward strand.
AATCCCTAACCATTAAGGATTCACATGCTTACTAATAGGGAATATTAGATAATCAAATTATCTAATGATTTATTAATTAATAATCATATTATTAATTTTGATAATAACATATTTTAACTCTTAAATAAAACATGTAGAGCTTTCTAATTGGTCATCCTATGAATATAAAATTCAAATAAAATTCAAAGAATTTTATTTAATTATATCCTTTTAACTTAGTTAGTCTCCTAGTGAATGTAGGTTACCTAAGAAATTAAAACTCTTCTAATTTCTAATCCTTTATTCACTAGGATAATTAGAATAACTAAGAGAGAATCAATTCCCCTCTTTTTTTGGGCGTGCTCCTCTCCATCACATGGAGAGGAGGTTGTCTTGCAATTTGAACAATTCAAACTTTGCAACAATATTAGGATAATTAATTAATTAAATTAATTTTATCCTAATAAAATAATATAGCCAAAAGTCCTAATTAAATGGGGATTTTTTATTTCAATAAACTTCTTGAAATTAATTAATTTGGACATTTCAAATATTAATTTAAAGTAGTCTAATAAAAATAATTACTTAAGATAAATGTTGTCTAAATTGAGACAATACTTGTCTTAATTCAAACAAACATTTGTCTTAAAATTCTATTGTCTAATTAAACAACTCTTGTTTAATTTCAAAAACTCATGTAAGAATTATTTTTCTCTCTTTAGTGACAAAATGTTTTGCATGTTTTCAAGCAGGCTTAAGACAACATTTGTCATAAAATAATTCTTTGTCTAAATTAAGACAACTGTTTTCTTAATTAGGATATTAGCAGAAATGCTATCAATAAACTTCATCTTTAATTTATTCCAACTCAATGTAGATTGAATTCTCCAAAGATAGGTGGGGAATCCATTTAAACATAGGAATTTCAAGCTTCAACAAACTTGGGATTATTTTAATCCTATTAAGATAATCCAAGTTTATTAATCTCGAAGTCACTTCACCAAAGACTCATGATTGCACTCTTGATAATTCCTAAAATTACAAGAAGTCAATGTTGAACATTGATTTGTCCAATTTGCAAACCTAATGTTTGTGAATCTTCTTAGCCATCAATTTACATAAGGTAAAATTACCATTTTACCCCTTATGTCAATTTTGTCCCTTGGTATCAGATTTTATTCGATAAGTGATCAGATAATTTTTTTGATATTTTCTAAAATTATATAGAAATGATGAGCAGCTAATTCATTATTTCACTGAGCCCAGATATGTCACTTATCTTCCAGTAATCATTAGAAGTGATGTAATGTTATGAACTCCATTTCTTGGATTTATGTTTTTGGATGTTCACTCCCACTATATTCCCAACATACAGAGTTTTGACCAATGTCACACAATGGTCATGCCCATAGTATATCAAAGATTACAATGGTCATAAATATGAGTCCACAGTCCATCATGATTTCAATTCTGCCACTAGCAGATGCAATGAGTGTAGTTCAAGTTCAAAACAATAGTATTACTTTAAACTTGATATCTCATTTGATTTCAATGTATTTAATAGTGTCATTACCTAAAGTCAACCACTTCAATGATTTGAGATTCATCATTCCCTTAGAAAAGAATCTCATTCTTTCTACGGAGGTAATCTGGACACTACAGTCTTAATTAAATAAAGTGACTAGCTCTTTTGCGTAACTCCTATGCAACTGTATCTTATTTATTAGAATCTAGGAATCCTTATAGCTAGAAAACAAAGCTTAATATTAATATTAAAATGTATTTATATTAAATTAGGGAATACAATTTGCTTTTCAGGGCAACCTATTCCCAACAAGGACTACACCCTTAGTGGGTTGATGAATGACCTGTAAGTTATGAAGGAGGTTCTTGATATTAAGAAGAACCGAGAGGCAAATGTAGTGGTTGAGGAGCCCAAGAAGGAAAAAGGGCTAGGCAATAAAAAGAAAAATGCTAAGAATTCGACTGGGCTGAAGAAGAAGGCTGAAGAATAGCACTAAGGGAAAGTGTTTTCACTGTAGTGCTAAATGACATTGGAAAAGGAATTGCAAGGCCTGCATCAGTTTTGTAAAGAATAAACAAGGTATAGGTCTTCTAAATATGTTAGAAGCCTTTCTAGTGGATGATTATGGATAGTAATTCTTTACAGAGGTTCCAGACAAAGAGAAAGTTGACTGAGGGTCATCTCCAAACAAGGAGGGCAAATGATACACTAGTCTTAGCTCGAGCAGTGGGAGCCATTATCTTGCATTTTTTGAATAATAAGCTATTAGTTTTCGATAAGGTTCATTTTATTCCTGGACTTTGCAGAAATTTGATTTTTTTCTTTTGTTTAATAAATTCTAGATATTCTATTTCTTTTGGTTATGAGATTACCATTTCTATGAATGGAATCTTAATTTGTTCTATAATTACTAGGAATAATTATATTATCTATAACCAATTAATTTGACTGCAGACGTTGCAGAAACAAATTCACCTAAGTCTAAAAGAATCAAGGAATCTAGTATAGATGAAAGTTATCAATGGCATATGAGATTATGTCATATTAATCAAAACATGCTAAGCAGACTATTAAAGAATGATACTTTACCAAACATGATAAAGTGTTTTGTATCAGTCTATGAATCCTGTGTTGAAGGAAAAATGACCAAATCATCCTTTAAATTAAAGGTTTGTAATATACAGGATGTTATAGACCTGGTACACACATATGTGTGTGGATAAGTGAAAATTCAAAGTAGAGGAGGTTATGTATATTTGATAACCTTCATTGATGACTACTCACAATATGGTGTTGTGAATCTAAAGCACAATAAGAATGATTCATGTGAAAAATTCAAAGAATTCAAAGCCGAAGCTGAAAAGGAGTTAAGTAAGCCATTGAAACAACTTCAATTAGATTGAGGTGGTGAGTATTTATCTGGAGAGGTTTAGTACTTTTTGGTCGATAATGGAATCATTTCCAATTTATAGGCACTTAGGACACCTCAACAAAATGGGGTTGTTGAAAAGAGGAATATGACTCCTTTAGAAATGGTGAGATCAATGATGTCCTATGCTACGTTGCCATAATTGTTATGGAGATATTGTGTACAAACAGCAGCATACCTACTAAACTTTTCTCCATCAAAGGTAGTGCCTAAGACAATAAGGGAGCTATGGACAGGACATAAACCTTCTTTACGTCACTTGCAAACTTTGGGGTGTCTGGCACATGTGTATAAGCCTGAGTCCACAAAGATGGAACCAAGGTCAGAGGTATATTTGTTTAGAGGATATCCTAAGGGGACTAAAGGACTTTTTCTATAGCACCTAGGATGATAAGGTATTTGCTAGTACAAAGGAAACCTTTTTAGAAGAGGATTTTGTGAGAAATCACAAACCTTGTAGCAAGATTGTTCTCGAAGAACAAAGTGATTGGACATAATCTAAGGATGATTCTGATGAAGTCATAACTAGTATGGGTTCAAGAGTTGAATTTGACCCAGTGGCACCTCGTCGTAGTGGTAGGGTTGTTAGAGAACCTGAAAGATACATGGATCTCAGAGAGCACATGTTGGTTCTTTCATATGAACAAGAATCAAATCCCATTACATATGAGGAAGCCATTAACAATGTAGATGCTATTCATTGGCAAAAGGCAATGAAATCGGAGTTAGAATCTATGTATTCCAATAAAGTTTGGACTCTTGTAGATGCATCTGAAGGAATAAAACCTATTGGGTGTAAATGGATCTATATAAGAAAAAGTGGAATTGATGGAAAGGTAGAGACCTTGAAAGCTAGGCTAGTAGCTAAGGGTTATACCCAGAGAGAAGGTATCGAATATGAAGAAACCTTCTCACTGGTTGCTATACTTAAATCCAATAGGATCCTGCTGTCTATAGCTACACATCTTGACTATAAAATATGGCATATGGATGTCAAGATTAAATTCTTGAATGGGGATCTTGAGGAGCATATCTATATGGCTCTATTAGACAACTTCATTGAAAAGGGATAAGAGTACAAAGTCTGTGAATTGCATAGGTCTATCTATGGACTTAAGCAAGCATCGAGATCTTGGAATATAAGATTTGACAATGCAGTCAAGTCTTATGGATTTTAACAAAGTGTAGATGAACTCTGTATCGATAAAAGGATACAAGAGAGTAAGGTTGTCTTCCTAGTACTCTATGTAGATGACATTATACTAATTTAGAATGATGTAGGAATGTTATCTATGGTAAAAGAATGGCTGAATCAAGAGTTTCAAATGAAGGATTTAGGGGCAGCTAACTATATTCATGGGATCCAAATGATAAGAAATCACAAGAATAAGAAGATAGCATTATCCCATGCAACTTACATTGACAAATTGTTAACAAAGTTTGCCATACAGAATTCCAAGAAAGGTTTCACACCCTCCAGGCATGGAATTAGACTTTCTAAAGAGCAATCTCCCAAGACTCCTCGAGAAGTTAAAGAAATTAGACAGATTCCCTATCCGTAAATAGTAGGAAGTCTCATGTATGCTATGCTTTGTACCAGACTAAACATCTGCTATGCATATGGTTGAGTTAGCAGGTTTCTGTCAAACCCTGGCATGGAACACTAGACTGTGATTAAGTGTATATTTAAGTATCTTTGTAGGATAAAGAACTGCATGCTAGTGTATTTTGACAGTGACCTAATTCTAATTGGGTACACTTACTCAAATTTTTAGTCTGACATTGATTCTAGAAAATCAACATCAAGCTCTGTTTTCACTTTGGGTGGTGCAGCCGTTGTTTGGTTATGCTAGTTCCTTAAGGACCTTGAGGTGGTTGCAGATGCAGATAAGGCCATAACTCTTTACTATGATAATAGTGGAGCTGTGGCAAACTCAAAAGAACGGCAAAATCATAGGGCATAAAAACACATTAAGAGAAAGTTTCATCTCATACGAGGGATAATACAATGTGGGGAAGTGGTCATCACCAAGATTGCTATTGAAAGGAATCTGGCTTATCCATTCACAAAGGCTCTTTCATAGAAGTGTTTTGAGGGTCACTTAGAAGGTTTAGGGATTAGGGATATGTCATACTTGCTTTAGGGCAAGTAGGAGATTGTTGGGAATAGGTTGTCCTGGAAAGCAAGTTATATTCCCTAATTTGATGTACATACAATTTAATATTAATAAATACGAGGTATTTATGTAAGATTTATTTTCTAGCTATTAAGGTTCCTAGGTTCTAATAAACCAAGATATATTTGAATAAGGATTATGTAAAAGGAGATATGTATCTTTAGATGAATCTAAAACAATATTCACAGTCACTGAGTAGAGCAGTCGCTTTATTCAATTAAGACTGTCGTGTCTAGATTACCTCTATAGAAATAATGAGATTTTTTTCCAAGAGAATGATGAATATCAAATCATTGAAGTAGTAGACTTCAGATAATGACACTATTAAATGAAATGGAATTAAGTGAAATATCAAGTTCAAGTTAATATCGTTACATTGAACTTGAACTCTCACATATTGCATTCGCTAATGCTGTTCATTAAATGAAATGAGTTTCTTGATCTTGTTTTGATGCCATATTTTCAAGAAATATTATTTTTAATTTCATAAATTTCATTTTGACCCCTCTATTTACATAAATTGTGTTTTGGCCCTTCTATTTACATAAATTACATTTTGGCCCCTCTATTTTTCATAAATTGTATTTTTGCCCCTATACTTGCATAAATTACATCTCAGCCCTCTATTTGCATAAATTTCATCTTGTCCCTCTACTTGCATAAATTGTTTTTGGCTCCAATATATTTATAAACCTAATTTTTGCCCAATATTTTCAAAATCTTGCATAATTTATGAACTTCATTATTCCCCCTAATAACCTAACATTAAAGGGACTTTTAGTGGGGGTTATTCTCTCCAAAGTCATAATCTTCGTGGACATTTAGTGAAGTCATATACCTCTTGATGTCCTATCTTCCTTGGACTTTCAGTGGAATTTTCAATTCTTCACAAAGTCCCAATTCTCTCAGGCATTTAGTGGAGGTATACTCTTCCCAATGTTCCAATTCCGTTCTAGGCTTTAAGTGAAATTTTGTATTCCCCTAAATATCCTAACATTCTCAGGTCTAAGGTCATACATCTCACTTAATCAACTTATTCAAATATTCTAAACTACGTTGAACTTGCTCCCTTTTGGCGTACATAGGCACTTACTTGGTAAGGTAGGTCTAGTTATCTCTTTCTGTCTTTGTCTTTCATTATGTTGTTAAATAAATAAAAAGGGGTAATTTAAATAAATTAATATTTTTAAAGCACAACATTTTAGGGTAACCATCCTTAAGGATGGACGTTGTGGGGTGTCTAACACCTTCCCTACACGTAATTAGACTCCCAAATCCTTCCTCTAGTTTCGAGGGCCAGTATTATTTTCTTTTTTAAGGATCCCAATTATCCTTCTAATTAATTGGTGGTGACTCTCATTTTCTCCGTGTTTTCCCTTACACGCTCCAAAGTCACAAAATGATGGATTTTCACTCGCCGTCACGTTGTGACAGTTTAGCGACTCCACTGGGGACAATTAGAGAGTCAAGCCTATTATGAGTTGTTTGTGCTTTGTATGATTTTAATATATCGTTACCCCGTCCATTTCTTTATTTTTAATTATTTACTACAACTTAGAAATATCTACTCTGGATACTGTACCTATGTTATTTTACTGTAACTCCAAATGTGCATGTTTAATTGCTTTTTATATGGCATGAATTGTTGGAACCTTAGGATAGATGACAATAAATGCAATATCTATTTACACCTTAGGGTAGATGACAAATAACTGCCTTATTATGCTTGTTTTGGGGTTTCTTTTGGGTAAGCAATAAAACCAAGGTCTTATGCTCAGCATACCGTACACCATTCACATCCTTTGCACACACTTATTGGGCCCTGTTCCCAGTTCTGTGTGAACCCTAGGAGAGAAATGAAGGTGGTGTAGTGATGCCTAGTGGCTTTTCCCCAGGTATTCATGAAAACCTTCGCTCGGATTGATAACTCACTTACTTGGTTCATTCATATGGAGGCTCTGTCCACCTATGCAATCAAACTAGGGAGTCGAGATCCTTACTATTTTAGTAGGAACAGTCTGTTCTAAAGGATCATTCCTGTGAGGATCATAGACCTGCACATCCTGCACTATTATATTGACCCTAGAAACAACCTTGTAGGTAGAGCTAAACCAGTAAGAATAACCTCATTAGGACAATAAAGAGCGTGCTCTCCCATCCTTAAGTTTGACCTTGCATTTGGTATCAGCATGCATAAAATTAATTTTACATTGCCTCATATTTCTTTACCAGTATAGTTTTGGCATCAAAATTTTTGAACATAAAAAGGCAAAGATTGGCATTAAAATGAGTCAAACTAAGAAAAGAATGGGCGTGTCAGCACAAATTGTAGTTTTGGATAAAATAAGGATCGTTGAGAGGTCATTTCCCTAGATGTTTCGAGAATCAATAGAGAATAAACATGAGAGAATTCTAAATTTGATCAATATACTAGTTCGGTCTTTAGCCCTTGTTGCTTTGCAAAAATTCTGGGGCCCATCACTTAAAAACTTCACATTGCCTTAAGCTCATCTCACACCAACTATAGAAGAATATGGTATAATGATCAATTTGCCTATGTCACAATCTACCAAAGTCCTCTTTTACTCGAGATGTAGTATATCGGACAAGTCCATAGCAAGCCTTTTGAATAAGGATACTGTCGAAGTTCAGTAAAAAATGGCTAAAAGGGGACAAGCAGATGGGTTACCTCAAGCATTCCTTGAGTAGTATCTAGAAGAACTGGTCAAAGCAAAACAATGGGCCTTGGTGGTGGAAGTACTATGAATGATGATATATGGACTGATATTATTCCCTTCAGTAGTCAGTTTTGTGGGTAGAGGCGTTATTAGCGTTTATTATGCTGTGAAATATTATAGAATCAATCTAATACCTACAATCCTAGCAAAGTCCTTCCTCACCCTCAATTTTTCTAAAGAGCACCAAGGAGGGAAGCTCAAATGCTGTCTCCCCATGTTGTACATTTGGATGGTCTCTCATCTCCTAGGGAAACTACCAAATTCAAGAATGCCAAATTTGCGACAATTTGATTTCTTCACCGCATTAAGGATAGAAGACTGGAATGTGATTGAATGGGAACAATTACTGCGTAATACATAAAATGAGGAGATTCTGTGGAAACTACCATGATGGAATTGAGACTAAATAATATAGAGTTGTGGTAGTTTTCCTTTTGTACCTCTAATGGGCGTCATAGGGTGTATCACTTACTCCCCGATGGTGGCACTCAGACAACTGGCTTTTTTACAGAAGGTGTCGACCAGAATGATAACTGAGGGGTTTTCTATTTACTATGATCAAGAGGAAAACAAGAGCCTAATTATGAAAATCAGACACACTTGGGACGACAAGAGAATTACGGGTAAGCCAGAGTTGGGAAAAAAGACCATAGGGGCTACCAAGGAGTATTATGAATGGGTGGACCAAAAACAATAGGACCTTCCACCTGCACAATAGCTGCCAGTTACTTCTGAGCAACAACAAAAGCTCAAGGTTAAAGTGGAAACCTTGGAAGCGAGTATAGCAATGATTAAAGAGGAAAATTCAAGCTTAACACGAGTGGATAAGGCAGACAAAGAGAAGACAACTTTTGTCACTCAATGGGCAACATACTGCTACAGAGTAATGCCATTTGGCCTAAAAAATACAAGAGCTACTTATCAAAGGGCCATGCTGGCTTTCTTCCATGATCTAATACACAAGGAGATAGAAGTGTACGTGGATGACATAGTAGCCAAATCCAAAGGTGAAGAAAGTCACGTGGCAGTACTAAGAAGGTTGTTCGAACGATTGAGAAAATATAAGCTTTGTTTAAAAGCCAATAAATGTACATTTGGGGCTTCATCTGGGAAATTGCTAGGTTTCATTGTAAGCCAACAGAGAATCCAGATTGACCATGATAAAATCAAGGCCATTCAAGACATGCCCTCACGACGAACAGAGAAAGATGTCAGGAGCTTCCTCAGAAGGCTTAATTATATATCCAGGTTCATTGCCAATTTGACTCGTATTTGTGAACTAATGTTCAAATTATTGAGAAAGCACAACCCTAGAGAATGGAATGAGGAATGCCAAGAAGCTTTCGACAAAGTGAAATCATACCTACAAAATCCACTAGTTTTAATGCCACCTACTCTTGGTAGACCCTTATTGTTGTATCTCTTTATTCTCTCAACATCAATGGGGGCGATGCTTGCTCAACATGAGGAAAACAAAAGAAAGGAAAAGGCAATTTACTAATTGAGAAAGAAGTTCAATGAATGTGAAAGTTGGTATATTTCAATCGAAAGGACATGTGCTCTCGTTTGGACCGCTAAAAGGCTTTATTTGTATATGGCCCACTATACTGTCTTGTTGGTTTCCAGAATTGACTCGCTAAAATATGTTTTTGAAAGATCTCACTTATCGGGAAAAGTCAGCAAGTGGCAAGCTATACTATCAGGGTATGATATCAAGTACATTATTGCCAAAGCAATAAAAGGAAGTCTCATTGCGGATCATTTGGTAGATAACCCAGTAAATCAACACCATTTTGTGGATTCTAAATTCCCATATGAAGATATTCTAAATGCTGGGGAATACGATGAAGAAGGAAACTGGAAAATATACTTTGATGGGGCAGCAAATATACATGGAAATGGCCTTGGAGTTGTTATCATCTCCCTAGAAGGAAAGTAGTTCTCGGTCACCATAAAGCTGGATTTTGATATACAAATAATATCGCCAAATATTAAGCCTGTGTTAACAGGCTGCAAGAAGCTCTAGCCATGAACATAAAGAAGCTAGAAGTATTTAGTGATTCTGCCCTCATTATTTACCAAGTTAAGGGAGAATGGCTAACGCGGGATGCAAAATTAGTACCGTATCAGAAATTTTTGTCTGAATTTATCAAAGAGTTTTAGGAAATCTCCTTCAAGCATATAACCAGGGATAAGAATCAATTTTCTGATGTACTGGCAATGTTGGCCGCTATGATCAAGTTGGACCAAGGAAGTAAAGTCATACCCATTAATGTTAGGTCCAGCAACAATCCAGCATATTGCCTCAATATCGGGCCAAGTAGGGAATAACCATGGTACACAGATATCAAATGTTATATCCAGACTCAATAATATCTCAATGGTATAGATGAGAATGATAAGAAAACCATTAAGCAGTTGGCTGCCAATTTCCTTCTAAGCAGAGAAATCCTATATAAAAGAGGATAAGACAGAATGCTACTTCGTTGAGTGGACGATAGATAAGCAAAAACAATCATGGCAGAAATACATGAAGGTACCTGTGCGACTCATGTTAATGGACATATGATGACCCGTCAGATTTTAATGTGTGATTATTATTAGACCACTATGGAGAAAGATTGCATCAACTACTATCAAAAGTGCCACAAGTGTCAAGTCTATGTGAATCGGATTAATGCTCCACCATTTCCACTGCATAACTTGATGGCCCCATGGCCATTCTCTATGTGGGGTTTAGATGTGATCGGACCCATCAATCCCTCAAAGATAGGTATACTACCATATTATTCCTAAACATCACACACAAAAGGAGAAAAATACTTTTATGGAATCTAAAGAATATTAAAGTAGTTCACATGACTAAACAAAAGCAAAAGCTACCATCAACCCAATGATCAATATTAACCAACATTAAACAAGAAATCATAATTGGAAAGAAATGGTTTCTCACAACCAGATTGGTGACCAAATAGTTGCCCTTTTCTGCAAAATTGCTAATCGCAAGTGTTTCTTCCTCTGTAATGTATTTCCTACTGATGGAAGTGTGGGTGTCTCGTGGTGGGCTTTATAGGAAAAGGGAAGGTTCTGGTTTTACTCACAATTGAACCCACTGTTGCAGCTTCGAAATTTGATGGGGGTGATTATCTAACATCTAATCAAACAAAACCCAAACCTCTATTTTTTTCCCATGCTTAAGTATCTGAGTTTACAGCTGAGAATTATCTCTTATGAATTTGTTGAGACATATGAAAAGGACCTCAAGAGATAGGGATGGAGACAAGCCAAGAAACTGATGAGGAGGGAAAAGGAACAAATTTATGGTTGTTCATCCTTCCCCTATGTGAGCCCTCACCCCGAGAATGGAACTAAGTGCAGAAAAAAAGAGTGGCAAGTCGCTGCTGCTGTTCTCCAAAATATCTGGACGTCCCACCACTATTTTGATAACACGCTAAAGAAAAAAGATATAAGATATTTCTGAAGAACTTTTCCTAAAATCAGCCATATGAAAGTCACGTGTAACTAAAGGAAAGTATTCTTTAAAAAAGAAGTCCCACAATCTGAGAAAGAGAAGTCCCACCATTTCCAACGGACATCACTTCATTTTAGTAGCTATCGACTATTTCACTAAATGGGTTGAGGCGGCATCTTATGCCACGATCACTCAGAAGGTGTTCATGAAATTTATCAAGCTTAATATCATCTGTCGGTATAGAGTGCTGGAGAGAATAATCACCAACAATGCACCTAATCTGAATGGCTCTGAAGTCAAAAGCTGTATGAACAATTCAAGATTAAACACCAAAATTTAGTGCCGTACAGACCGCAAATGAACGAGGCAGTAGAAGCAGCTAACAAGAACCTCAAGAAAATATTGGGGAAAATGGTGGTCAACTATAAGGATTGGTATGAAAAGTTGCCATATGCACTCTACGCATACTATACTTGTATGAGATCATCAACTGGGGCAACACCCTATTCATTGGTATACTGGATTGAAGCGATGACACCTATTACGGTAGAAATCCCATCTTTATAGGTACTTATGGAAGCATAGCTTGAAGAAGCCAAGTGGGCTGAAACTCGATATGAGCAGTTGAATTTAATCGAGGAAAAACAATTGTCTGCCATATGCCAAGGACAATTATACAAAAAAAAGATAGCTCGAGCTTTCAACAAAAAAGTGCAGCCACGAGAATTCCAAATCGGGAATTTAGTACTTCAGAAAATACTCCTTAATCAGGAAGATTCCAGGGGAAAGTGGGTTCCTATATATGAGGGACCTTATATCGTCAAGCAAGCTTTTTCAAGTAGAGCCTCACTGACATGGACAGGCAGAAATTGGCCAGGCCAATCAATTCTGATGCAGTTAAATGCTATTATGCCTAAGAGAATTATCAAGTAAAAAAATGCTACTAGGTTGAAAACTTGAAAAGGCAGCCTAGGCAAAATTTAGGCACAAATAAAAAACCCCCTAAGTTAAAAACCTTAAAGGGTGGCTAAAGTGGTAGATTTAATGTTTGAATTAATGAAAGCCCATGAGTCAAAACTGAGGCAATTAAGTATTCATCGAAACTGGGGCAATTTTGAAGAGTGCTCATTGGCATTGGCACCACTTCCTTCAAAGAAATTGAAAAATACATATCGGTTTTAATTTGAGAAGTGAGAGTTTATGGACATTGAGGAATATAGTTTAGGCAAAATTCCTTTATTCTTGTTTTCTCGTTTATGTAAGAGCTCTAAGAAGTTCAATACTTACAATTACATTTTGTTTAAATACTTCATTTATGTTGTTTGGACGTTCGGTCGTTAATGACGGAAGAATTTGTATTCAAGACCTTTTTGATTGACAAGCTTTGTGCGAATAAAAGAAGTTTTGTTCATTTAATTGACTTCTATGTTAATCACCTCTTTCTTTGGACAATATTTGAATTTAAATACTTAAACTGCATATTACTCTAGCATACTTTGGTGTGATTGGTTATGCCTCACAAAAATAACAGGGATCCTTTGGTTTGGTTCGGTTTGACCCCAAAACCTTATATAAATGGATAGATTCTAAGTATGAAATGATAATGCCTAAGCATTGAGAATAAATTCTTCTGATTGGCTCGACGGAATTCCATAGAAGTAGAAGAGAGTGACATAAAGGTAACACTTGGCAGGCCTTTCTCAGGATTACAGTGCATGTTTTGAAATTTTTAATTCAAAGAGATGACTCCATCCCATACTATCTTTATTGCATTAGCATCATATTTGTTAGGTATCTTTTGACTTAAGTGTGGCACGAACAACTCACGTTTGCACCTTACCATTGTTTTGGGGTGATACTTAGTTTCTTTATTAGCGGTTCCTGTCAATTTATTGTGTACGTCGATCCCTCCGTACCAATTCCTTGTAATTTACTGTGTACGTTGATCCTTCCGTACTGTTTCCACTCAATTTACTGTGTACGTTGATCCTTCCATATCGTTTCCTCTCAATTTATTGTGTACGTCGATTTTTCCGTACCAATTCCTTTATATTTACTGTGTACGTCGATCCTTCCGTACTGTTTCCTCTTAATTTATTATGTACGTCGATTCTTCCTTACTAATTCCCTTTAATTTATTGTGTACGTCGATCCCTCTGTACCAATTCCTTGTAATTTACAGTGTATGTTGATCCTTTCGTATCGTTTCCTCTCATTTTATTGTGTATGTCAATTCTTTTGTACCAATTCCTTTAAATTTACTGTGTATGTTGATTCTTTTGTACCAATTGCTTTCAATTTACTGTGTACGTTGATTCTTTTGTACTGTTTTCTCTCAATTTATTGTGTACAATGATTCTTCTGTACCAATTCCTTGTAATTTATTGTGTACATTGATCCCTCTGTATCAATTCCTTATAATTTACTATGTACGTCGATCCTTCTGTACCATTTCCTCTCATTTTATAGTGTACGTCGATTCTTCCATACCAATTCTTATCAATTTATTGTGTATGTCGATCCCTTTGTACCAATTCCTTGTAATTTACTATGTACGTCGATCCTTCCATACCATTTCTTCTCAATTTACTGTGTACGTTAATTTTTTTGTACCAATTCCTTTCAATTTACTGTGTATGTCAATCCTTCCGTACCGTTTCCTCTCAATTTATTGTGTACGTCTATTCTTCTATACCAATTCCTTTCAATTTATTGTGTACTTCGATCCCTTTGTAGCAATTCCTTGTAATTTATTGTGTACGTCGATGCTTCTTTACCGTTTCCTCTCATTTTATTGTGTACATCGATTCTTCAATACCAATTCCTTTCAATTTATTGTGTACTTCGATCCCTCTGTACCAATTCCTTGTAATTTATTGTGTACGTCGATCCTTCCGTACCGTTTCCTTTCAATTTACTGTGTACGTCGATTCTTTCGTGCCAATTCCTTTTAATTTACTGTGTATGTCGATCCTTCCGTACCGTTTCCTTTCAATTTACTGTGTACTTCGATCCTTCCGTACCTATTCTTTTCGATTTATTGTGTACGTCGATCCCTCCATACCGATTCCTTTCAATTTACTACGTACGTCGATCCTTCCATACCTATCCTTTTCAATTTATCGCGTATGTCGATTCTTCCACACTAATTCCTTTCAATTTATTGTATACGTCGGTCCTTTCGTACCTATTCTTTTCAATTTATCGCGTACGTCGATCCCTCGGTACCTATTTCTTTTAATTTACTGTGTACGTCGGTCCTTCCATACCTATTCTTTTCAATTTATCACGTACGACTATCCCTCTTTGCCAGTTCCTTTCAATTTACTACATACATTGACCCCTCCGTATCTGTCCCTTTCAATTTACTACGTACGTCTATCCCTCTGTGTCGGTTCCTTTCAATTTACTGCGTACATCAATCGCTCCGTACCGGTTCCTTTCAATTTATTGCATACGTCGATTCCTCCATACCAATTCATTTTAATTTACTGTGTACATAGATCCTTCCATACTGTTTCCTTTCAATTTATTATGTATGTCGATCCCTCTGTACCAATTCCTTTTAACTTGCTGTGTACATTAATTCTTCCGTACCGATTTTCTTCAATTTATTACGTACTTCAACTCTTTCGTGCCAATCTCTGGATTGTCTAGTAAGATAGAAGTATTCCGTGTTGAACTCCCATTAGATGATTCACAATTTCTTGGGACCTTGGGCGAGGATTCCATTGCTAGTTCAGAGAGCTCTTGGACAAACTTTGTGTTTGGCCTTTACTTGCTCTTTACGAGAGAATATGAAAAATCGTTAATCATTTATCGTTCCCCATCAAGAGACAAGTAAATAGAGGCAACTGTAAATACCTAATTTTATCTAGGTGCTTCTTAAAATTAATAAATCTCTCGCAAAAGAAAATAATAACAAAAAAAATAATAGATAAAGAAAAAAATGACAAAAATCACAAAAGGGCATAAAAATAATAATAAAATAATAAAGGAAGAAGGAAATTAAAAAAATTGGTTAAAGTAAACAAAAAAATAGAAAAAAAAATATAATAAACAAAAATAAAAAAAATCTCTTGGTGGCAACACATTTTTCTGGTTAAGACATCAAGTCTAGCCAACCCCTCAAAAAATAACCCCCTAGCTCGGTCCATCAGCTCAAAGTTTAATCCCTTGCCTAAAATGGCCCAATCTTCTTTGTTCTTTTGATCAGCCTATGCATGCGGCCCAGCAACTCGTTACCAATTAGGCCCTAATCCTATATGTACTCAGTCCAAGTCTTTCAACCCCCCCGCATGACCTAATTTCCTTGACTATAAAAGATAGGAGTAGACAGAAAAAAAGAATAAGGAACAGATATCGACAGATTAAAAGAATAATTTTTTTGAAGAGAATCGAGAGGTCGAGGAGGGAGAGAGAACCGAAAAAAAGGAGAGAATTTAAAAACACAAAAATAGAGGTTGAGATCGAAGAGAGGAAGATGAGGTTTTAGGCAGCAATTTCTGGAAATACCATCGCTGTAATTGAAAGTTAGAGTGGTTAGGAAGGTGAATTTCTACTTTGGTTTTGGATTGTGGTATTATTTTTAGGCAAATCTTCTAAATTGTTAAAATTCTAACTCCTAATCCCCTCTCCATTTATTCCACTTTGTACGCTGCTGGATATAAATTTCTCATTTCAAATATGATCATAAATTCATGGAGGTAGTTTTGACTTTCTGATACAGGTGGTTCACTGGTATAGTTTCACTTGGGGTTTGATATCCGAATTTGTACTTCCTTATTCGGTCCAATTGTTGTTTTATTTTTTTCATGTTTCTATTGCATGGTTATTGCTAATCAGTTTAGTATTTCCCCCTGCTTAGAACGCAACCGTTCTTTAAAGTGGAAACATGGGGGTTTTATTGGTCTTGATTTGAGCATTTTTATTCTTCTGTTATGGCTATTACTTCTTGTCATTTAAGGCTTTTGATTGGAGACCTTTCCTTTTAGCACATAATTTAGATCTCTGTTCCACTATCTCATGGGTTCTAATGTTGTCCTTTTGCCTTATTGCCATAAATCTCTCTTTAGTAAACTTGTTGTTGGAAAATTTTCAGATATCTTCTGTTACTTCAAATTGTCCTGAGATGTTTGTGAGATTGATTCATAATCGGTGTTGCCTTACTTTCCCAATCACCTAAAGGCTAGGTGCTGAAATTATGTTATCAATTGATATGTCTTCTTGTCTGTTAGTATCAAAAATATGAACCATGACATTTTTATGTTTTACAGCTAGTATGAAAGTGCAGTATTAGAGGCATGATGATGATTCAAAAGGTTTAAGTAGAATAGATATTAAAACCCAAAAATTTAGAAGTTTCTAATAGGTCATGTTGAATATAACGACACAAAAGAATGTTGTTGGTGCAAAGGCTTTTGATTATAAGGTTTGAAATAAATTTAGCCTAATGTAGTAGTCCAAAACGAGGCCCCCGTTAGAGGAACTATCCCTAAGGTGTGCAGTTATAAATATCCTACTTTTCTCACCTATTTTATCAGCATTTATTATAAAAAAAAAGGGTTAAAAACAAAATAAAACAAAAAATTTTGAAAAGGGTTTAAGTTCCCAATTCTTTCTAAATGGCTCCAATGGCCTTATCAAATATTTTTTATGATTTGAATATTCTTATCAATTGTTCTGGGTAGAATTGAGTTTCTTGATCTTGTTTTGACCCCATATTTTCAAGAAATATTATTTTTAATTTCATAAATTGCATTTTGACCCTATATTTAATCAAATTACGTTTTGGCCCTTTCCTTTGCATAAATTACATTTTGGCCCCTCTATTTTGCCTAAATTGCGTTTTGGCCTCTATATTTGCATAAATCGCTTTTTGGCCCCTCTATTTGCATAAATTGCATCTTGGCCCTCAACTTGCATAAATTTTTTTTTGGCTCCAATATCTTCATAAACCTCATTTTGGCCCAATATTTTTTGAAATCTTGCCTTTACCCAATAATTTATAAACTTCATTATTCCCCCGAATAACCTAACATTAAAGGGAATTTCAGTGGAGGTTATTCTCTCCAAAGTCATAATCTTCGTGGACGTTTAGTGAAGTCATATACTTCCCGATGTCCTATCTTCCTTGGACTTTCAGTGAAATTTTCATCTTCCCAAAGTCCCAATTCTCTCGGGCATTTAGTGGAGGTATATTATTCCCAATGTTCCAACTCCGTTTTAGGCTTTAAGGGGAATTTCGTATTCCCCTAAATGTCCTAACATTATCAGGTCTGAGGTCATACATCTCACTTAATCAACTTATTCAAATATTCTAAACTACGTTAACCTTGATCCCTTTCGGGATACGTAGGTACTTACTAGGTAAGACATGTCCAGTTATCTCTTTCTATCTTTGTCTTTTATTATGTTGTTAAATAAATAAAAAGGGGTAATTTAAATAAATTAAGATTTTTAAAACACAAACAATTTAGGGTAACCATCCTTAAGGATGGACGTTGTGAAGTGCCTAACACTTTCCCCATACGTAATTAGACTCCCAAATCCTTCCTTTGTTCTGAGGGCCAGTTTTCTTTTCTTTTTTTAAGGATCCCAATTATCCTTCTAATTAATTGGTGGCGACTCCCATTTTCTCTGCGTTTTCCC
>JASKGM010037955.1:0-23369 GCA_034509205.1 Ceratonia siliqua
TGATGTTAATGTAGCTTTATTTCGATTATTTATTTTTTCTAACTTTTATTACCTGGACAAAATCGGGTGTTTACAGTGATGGCCTATATTGCCTTTGATCCTGTGACTGAAGGAAGAGTTGCTGTGATAGAAGAGGAATGATAGTGAGATTTGGCATCAAAGACTTGGATATCCCTTTAATAAGAAAATTTAGTAGATTAAACTTACTTCTAGTAGTATTAATGATGTTTTATTTCACATTGTGAATCTTGTATCAAGACCAAACAAACCAAAATGCCCTTCCCCATTAGTTTAATGAAATCTGTTTCGGCTTTTGATTTAATTCATACTGATATTTGGGGTCCTTACAGAACACCATATTTTATGGGAGCTCATTATTTTATTTCCATAGTTGATGACTACAATAGAGGAGTTTGGGTCTACTTAATGAAGCATAAATTAAAAGTAGCTCGTTATATGCCTATGTTCTGTAACATGGTTGAAACTAAGTATAGGAAGAAACTCAAATAGATTAGAACAGATAATGGCAATGGATTCTAGTATACCCGCATGATTAAATACTATAAAGAGAATTGAATAATGCTACAAATCTCCTGCACCAATACCCTTCAACAAAATGGGGTAGTTGAGAGAAAACACTAACACATTCTAAAAGTATCATGTGCACTAAGATTTAAGCTTGAGCTGCCAATCAGATTTTGGGGTGAGTGCAATATCACTGCCACTTACCTTATTAACAAATTACCTTCAAAGGCAATTAGGAACAGAACAACTCATAAGGTCCTACTTAGAAATAAACCCACCTATGCTCATTTGGGGATTTTTGGGTGTTTAGCTTATGCCCATATAATAGAAAGGGAAGAGACAACTTTACAGAAAATGAGAGATCGTGTATATTTGTTAGTCACCCAAATAGACAAAAGGGCTATTAAGTATATGACATCATGGAAAGAACCATCTACACATCAAGGGACATTACATTCTTCAAAGAAAATTTTCCATACAGGAAACTATTAGAAGCTTCAGATTCACATACTTCTAATGGGCTAAGTGCAATCTCATCATATAAGAGCCCAATTTCTCAAACCAGATACGGAGCTTTCAGCCCACAATTCCCAGGTATGGTGTATCTTAGTTGACAGATGATATAGATGCATGCTTCAATAGGCCGCGTGAAGCCGAGAGCACAGTAGATATTAGGATTACTTAAGTAACGCTCATCTCGCTTTTTAAAGAAAATGGTCTTAATGAAGTGACCCATGCACAACGACAGTCTACTCCCTTATTCAGCAATGAGGGACCAATTCAAAGTAGTGGACCATGAGAAGAAATACAGGTTAAGCCAATTCAAACAATGAGTATCGAGCACTTAATCATGTTGAGCTCCTTTCATTGTGACTTAGCCCAATGACCTCCTCATAGCAAACGAAGGCTAGGAATAAGAACACTTGGAGGAATTTGAAATCAGCTTGCTAGCCTCTGTCAGCCAAGAGACATTGCCCGATGTGAGTGTAATGTTATACTCTCTGTCCAAACAGCTTTTATACATAAGATTCTCACCTAAATACCAGTATTTGTTAGTCGCTGTTAACATTCACGAGGAGCCCAAATATTTTTCATAAGCAATGAGACATGCTTGTTGGCGAGAAGCCATGAGCAAGGATATTCAAGCTTTGGAACAAAATGACACCTGGTCCTTTGAGCACCTCCCACCTTCTACCGGGAAAGAAGGTTATAGACTCAAAATAGGTGTACAAGATCAAATATAAGCCCAAGAGTGATATCGAATGGTACAAGGCTCAATTGGTTGCAAAGGGATTTACATAAATAGAAGGTGTTAACTCCAAGAAACATTTGCACCAGTTGCTAAATTAGTCAACATCATATGCTTATTGTTTGTAGCAACCAAGAAAGCCTGAGAGGTCCATCAGCTAGATGTAAATAATGCATTTCTACTTAGGGATCTAGATGAGGAGGTCTATATGAAGATACCATAGGCGTTTACCAAAATAAGTGAAGCATAAGTTTGTTAATTAAGGAAGTTCCTATATGGCTTGAAGCAGGCTTCACATAATTGGTATCATAAATTCACCAATGCATTGCTTAGAATTGGTTCAGATAGTCCAAAGTGAATCATTCCCTGTTCATTTACATAGAAGACAAAATATTTGTTGCTGCTTGAATCTATGTTGATGATGTCATTCTTGTAGGTAATATCAAAGAATAGATATCGAAAGTGAAATGGTATCTTGATATGAGATTCAATGTTAAGGATTTGGGTTTGCTGAAATATTTTTTAGGTATAAAGGTTGCTCAATCCCCTTAGGGTATAGTCCTTAGTCAATGAAAGTACGCTCTAGACATATTGAAAGACTATAGAATGACAGCTTGTTAGCCTTGTACTTCCCCCATGGAGAAAAACCATACACTGCAATTAGATAATGATGGACCCTTAATTGATGTAAGTTAGTACAGAAGATTGGCGGGATGAATACTCTACCTCACAGTCACCAAACCAGACATAACCTATGTTGTTAATGTGCTAAGTCAGTTGTCACTTCAACTAAGCAAGGACACACGATTGTCATAGAATGTGTACTTAAATACTTAAAGAAGACACCGGGGTAAGGAATTCTTTTAACAATAGAAAGAGATCTCACATTAAGGGCATATTGTGATGTCTGTGGTGATATCCAATGACATAAAGATGCTGTTTAGGCTACTTCATTACCTTAGGGGAATCATGGAGAACTACTAGTGAAATGCTATGGTAGCAACCACTAGTGAACTGCTGAAGCAGAATATCGAGCCATGATAGCAACCACTAGTGAACTGCTATGGCTATGATGACTTCTCATAGATTTACGGGTCCCTTAAACTGGGCCCACAACATTATTCTGTGACAATCAAGCAGCTCTTCACATTACAGCTAACCCTGGTTTTCATGAATGAATAAAGCACGTGGAGATGAATTGTCATTTAGTTTAAGAAAGATTTCAATAATAAGAGATTGCACTAACCAAAGTTTGGACTAGAGCACAATTAACTAACATTTTCACTAAAGCTTTAGGAGTGGATCGCTTTGCCTCCTTCGTAGTGAAGTTAGGAGTGATCAACCTCCACTCTCCAACTTGAGGAAGAGTGAAGGAGACTACTCACTTGGTCAACATACCATTGTTGCTATTGTGTTTCCTTGGCTGTTGCATTGTCTAATGTTTAGAATACCTTTTGGTGCATGCCTACTGTTGTAAGTTTTACTCATCATATTACTTGGGATTCTTGCTTCTTTTAGTTAAGCACCTCATTTTTCTTTCGTGTATTTGCCTGTATAGGACCTTCATTATTTATTTTCTTCACTTGACAGTATTTTCCTTAAGGCATTGACTTCATAGCCTAACTTTGTATATTTTCCTGATTAAGAGATCAATAACATAACTTTCTCTAGAAAACATATGAGATTTTCATTGTCATCTCTTTAATTGAACAGTAATTTGATTAGTAATGCTTGTGTTAACTATTTTCACTAATAGATCTTAAGAAATGAGGAAGGCAAAAGGCTTGGTTTGAAAGCTTGTGAGAAAAGCTCTGTGCAAAAAGAAATAGGTTAACTTGATCTAATTGTGCATATATAAGCATAATTACTTAAACGTTGTCTTTTTTATTAATTCAGGGGATCATCAAATAGAGGAATGGAATCATTTGTAGCTACAATAGAGGAAGGTAAAAACTCGTGAAATCCTTCTACTAGATTTGTTCTTGTTGCTCTCATTCTTCTTATTGTTTACACTTGTTTTTGTCTATAGGTGAAAAAGAAATGGGTCAAGCAAGAAAATGGCTAAAAACAAAACCAATAGGTTACTACTACAAGCCTTCTTCATCTCTATGTGGAAAGCCTTTTCATGCATTTAAGTTAACTTTATTAAAAAGGACATTGAATTTCTATTCAAGCAAGCAGATTCATGGTTTTGCTATATGCCTTTTGTTGTCATCTACTTAGATTTATTTCTAACCTCTTTTGAAACTAAATTGTTGATTGATTCACGTTGTGAGAACAATTTTCTATTATCTCTTTGCAAATATGCTGCCATACATATGTGGAAATGAAAAAAATGAACGAGATCATGCTTTAAAGCTGGGAATATATGGAATTATAATTTTAAAATGTAGGATTACAAGCTAAATTATAGTTAAAGACTATTAAGCTCCGTTTGTGTTTTTAATTCCTTTTTTTAAATACTAAGATATTTAGCTTAAATATTTTTGCTTCTAACCATATATAACCAAATACCAAACTGGACCAGTTGGATTGACTTAAAAACTGGTGAATCAGCAAGTGGACTAGTTCGATTGACCCTTAAAAACCGACTAGCAAACAATATGTCAAAAAATCAATGAATTGGTAAAAACTGACCAAAAATTGGTGAACTAGATCAAGTCAATGGTTTTATGTTTCTTCTTATTTTTCCTTGTATTGAAATGACATTGTTTTAGCACTACTTTTTTTATAAATTTTTGAGTTTAAAGTAATATCATTTTGATCATTTTTAATATAAATGAATATAATACATATGTTCTTTATCACTCTAAACTTATTTTATGTTTATTTAAGTGGTTTAATGATATTTTATATATATTAGTATGTATTATTTAATTACTTTTGTATTAAATTAATTTTTTTATATTATATCATTAATATATAGTGTTATATAATAAAAAACAAAAAATATATTTTTATTACCAGTCCGACCGCAGTCCGACCATAATCGGACTAGTGAACCGTGAACTAGCAGCCTTTACCAATCCAGTTTTTAAAGCATTGCTTCCAACATAACTATTTATACGATGGATATACTTACAAATGTTCTGTTTTGGTGCTACTTTTTTTTTCTTATTATGATTTAGATGGTTCATAATGCAAATTTTATATTTGATTTTCTAATAAATGAAATAATGCCCTTCCAATTCAACTTTTCAAAAAACCTTTTCATGAAATCTTCATAAAAACTATATTATAACTATTAATCAGGAAGAGAAAGATTTGGCTTAAATGCATTAACATGATGTCAGAAAAACACTTTTAATTGGACCTTATTGAGTTAATGTTTGATATTGTATGTTGTTGTGTGTATTACTATTATTTTATCTTTAAATGTCTTCATTTTATTCTAAGTCAAGCTCACTTACTATCTTAACATTCTGAAAGAAAATAAAATGTATAAGTAAAATTTTTTCTTAGCAACAAAAATATTATTGTTATTTTTTTTATTTATCAAGCCATCCATTCTTAATACAATTAAGCTTAAATTTATAGAATTTATTTATTTATTATTATTATGCGAGATTGTTTCTAAACTATAATAACATAAATTAGAAGGAACTAGAGATTGATTGAACAGAGAAGCAAACACAAGAAAATGAATCAAACTGAAGTCTTTATTTTTCTTGAAGTGAATAATACATAGCAGGTGAGGTACTATTTATAAGTGGTATCCTCACTGATCATAATAACTAACATAACAAATGAATAACTAACTAAACTTAACTGAACTGTCATAATAGAACTTTGAGTAAGCAGGTTATACTAACCTGGCAGTTGATCATGACTTACATGTTCCCCTTTAACCAATCTCCTCCACTAACTTACATCTTCTCCTTAACTCAACCTACCCTACCAACTGCTAATTTGTCTATGATTTCATTGAACAAGGAGGCAGATAAAGGCTTGGTGAATACATCAGCCACTTGATCTTGCCGAGGAACATGTGCCACAATCAGTTCTTGATTGACCACTTTTTCTTTCACAAAGTGAAGGTCGAACTCTACACGCTTCATCCTTGAATGAAGAACAAGGTTAGTTGTAAGTGATACTATACTCAGATTATTGCACAAGATTACAGTAGGATTTTGTTGCTTTTCATTTAACTCATTTAGTAAAGATTGCAGCCACATCAACTCACTATTACCAATTGCCAAACTTCTATATTATGCTTCAGTAGATGACCTACTTCAGTAGATGACTTAGCAATAATGTGTTGCTTTTTAGATGAATATAAAACATGAATGCAGCCCGTAAAGAAGCAGTAACCGAAAGTTTATCTTCTATCATCTATGCTAGGAACCTAGTCTTTGTCAAAAACTCTTGTTAGAGATAGGTTACTGGACTTAGAGATCTTTATCCCATAATCTATAGTACCGTTTAGGTATCTAAGCACCCTTTTCACAACTTTCCAATGTGTATCCAGTGGACACTGCATAAACTAGCTTAGTAATGGTAATGTATTGAAGGGTACCCACAATACTCCTATATTCTTGACTGTTTGCAATAGGATCTTGATATGAACCTCGCCAACAATGTGATGAAATCCAACACTAATGTGAATTCCAAATCCCAAGCTCTTCAAGTTGCAAGTATGTTAAGTCTTGACCCATTACCTTACAAGGTAAGAACCAAGAACTATAGATGTGTGAAGATGCCACACCAAGAATCTTAAGAACTACTCAAGAATCAAGAAGATAAGTGTGGTTGTATGAACACCACAAGAATTAACTTGATAAGTTCAAGAGTCCTTTCAAGAATGAAAGAAGAAGGCAATAACCTCTTAATATTATTATTCTCATGGTAGTGGCTGGGTACAAAATGCCTCCTCATAAGCATTTTCATCTCCTCCCAAGTGTCCATGGATGGCTCTCTATTCCTCCTCTTATTAATCAGTAATTGATCCCACCAAACGATGGCATAATTGGTAAATTCAATTACAATGAACTTAACCTTCTTTATCTCTGAGTAGTTGTGACAATCAAACACCATCTCTATTTTAGTTTCCCACTCTAAATAAGCTTTAAGATCATTTTTACATTGGAAAGATGGGATTTTAATCTTTATACTCCCCAAGTTGTTATCTACCCCATTCCTAACTTCTCTAAACCTATAACCACGTCCAAACCTCCTTTGGTTTATTAGTGGTTCATCCACCTCCTCCGATTCTTCTCTATCGTCATCATTACCCTATTATACCCCTGGTTGCACTCACTTAGATGGTTGTCTAATGGGAGCATTTAAAGCTATCCCCCAGTTGATTCTCCTTCCAACCTATCCATCCTCTCATGAATTTATTCTAATTCAGCTCTCATCATTCTCCTCATCTCCCCCAAAAATGCTTGTAATTGTAAGTTCATAATAGTTAGTTGTCGTGCCTCTTTTATTAAGTTTTCTTATTGATTGTGTGACATATTTAGAATCTACAAAAAATAAGGTTAGGACTTCACAAGCCCTTTCCTCATATGTTTCACTCAAGAAAGATTCACTCACTCGTGTTTGGCACTCAAATGACTTTTACCCTATTATGTTTTCACCATTCTTGCCTTTTTCCACTCGTTATGTTTTCTTTTCACTTGTAATTAGACTCAAGAATAATTAGGCTTCCAGTAACAATTCAAGAAGGTAAGCAATCAAAACAAACAAACCACAAAACTCAATAAGCAATTCTCAAGAAACTGGTGTAAGAAAAGCAAGAATGAATAACACGGTTTCTAGGGCTTTAGCAATACCAAAAAAATGCACACAATTTCATCACAAATTTTGATTTTTTTTTTTTACATGCAAGCATGAGGTTTTTGTAAAAAGGGGTTTAGGATGTGAGAAACAAGACTGAAACAAAATTTTAAGAAGGGGTCTAATACTCTTTTTTTTTTTTTTATTTGATTGAATTCGAAGAGCAACCAAACAAGAACAAGAACTGAAATTGAGAATAAAGAAAGAAAACCTGATGAACCTAGGATAGGCAAGAACAAAAAAGAAAAGGAAAAAAAGAAAGGATAAGCAAATCCTGATGAACCTTTGATAGGCAAGACTAAGAACAAAGAAAGAAAACAAGAAATGATAGGTAAACCTGATGAGTCTAGGCTCTGATAAATACAATTTTTATACATTACCCTCATATCTAGCCTTTTTAAGCTTCTTATTTGCATAATCGGTTGGGTTTTGCCACATTTTATAAATTTGGCTTCATATTGAGCTTACTTGTAATTTTTTTTAACATTATTGAGACTTTTACACTGCCTCTATTTTTTGGCCATAATTTGAGTTCTAGACATTTGATAATTACAAATTTTATCTTGTAGGAAAGCTAAAAGAAGTCTCTACAACTTTTATGAAGAGCTCTAAGACTGATTTATATGTATAGTGGACCAAATTCAACCTAGAAGTCAAAACTATGATGTTGTCACTGGAACTCCTCTTGTGTAGGCTACTTATCAAAACTGTAGCGTTTTGCTAATGCATTTACCCTAGAAATTAGCTGGCCAGATAGCTGGAGTAATTTTAACCTAGGGGCAGAGTTGTATTGACTGGTTTTATGGTTATATATAAAGGCTGGAGCTGTAGAATGTGGGAGTAGCAGTTGGAGCACTATTCCATTCCTTCTCTGTTTTCTCTAGGGTTTTCTTTGTTTTTCTATAAGTTCATCCCTCTTGTTCATGGAGGGCTAGAATCTTTAATCAATCCTAAGGATTGACAGTCTTGATGTTTGATTTAAGATATTGTCTTAAGTATTCTCCAATTCAATCACTAATCAAGTTTTTGCCTTTCTTTTTGGTAATTCTGATTAAGTTGCTTAATTTGATTAGGATGTTCATATGATAGTTGCATAATTACCATGTGTCAAAAGAGAACTGCAGAGATTGAATAAGGCATCAAGGCTATTTGATAAGTTGCTTAGCTTGGTTGGATTCTGGTTTTTAGGTCAATATGGGTTTAGATGGATGCTTAATTTGTCTAACCTTGATTGATTAAATTCTGGATGCTTATCCAGTAGTGGATCCAAAGATCATCTTGAGGCTTCTTGATATGTTCTAAAAAAACCAAGGACTGGATTAGTGATTGAATGACTCATTAGTGATCAAGGATAGATTAAAATCAAGACTAGTTATTCTCCCTAGATTGGTTGTTTTCCAAATTCTGTTTATCATTTTTGTTACTTTCAGTTGATTAATCGTTATAAAAAACATCCCCTGTTGTTATTGTCTTGATTTGATTACATAATTAGAGTGATCCAAGTATTAGACTTGGTGTTGCCCTATACTGCAGTTATTTGGTGAATAAGTTATTAAGACATATAATTTGATAGCCTCGACAATTATCAATGCCATAAGAGTTAACTTGATAAGTTCAAGAGTCCATTGAAGAATGATAGAAGAAGGCAATAACCTCTCAATAATATTATTCTTAATTCTAATGATAAAAAAAATGTTCAAGCCTCAATCCTATTATATAGAAGTTGAGTTTAACCTTAACATAAGGTAAACCAATGCTATTTTGACATGTGGCAAACTCCTCTTAAAATAAAACACAACTAAGTCAGGAATTAACAAAGCCTGTCTTATGACAATTCTAAATTAAGGAAGTTTCCCAAAGTTTGAAAAGTCCTCAACTAGAATCTTCTAGAATCTAAATCATAGTAACTAGGTTCCCTTGAATCTGAGTTAGGCTTATGCTGGGCCTCCATATGTTTTCCATTTCATAACTTATTGAATCAGCCCATTTATCGTGTCTTTAAATCACTTAGCTCTAAGTCTTATGATTGGCACACTTGGAAAACTTAATGGGTCACGTGAATGCTGCCCTTGAGTCTCTCCAAGCCTATGTGTGAATTCCTCTTCTTCCACACGTGATTGAGTAGCTTCATGTACATCATATCTCCTAAGTTACAAAGAGAGTTTGAGGGTAGAGACCATAAGTGTAGGCAGTGACTTGGCATCTACCATGTTTGTAATGTATTTGGTTTAAGTCAACAGCAACCCATCATTCAAGTATTTAACCTTTATACCAAGAAAATAACGAAGAGGTCCAAGATCTTTAAGAGAGAAACTATCATTCAGCAGTGTGATCATTTGTACCTCAAAGTCCTTCAGTTACTATGATATGATCTATATAGACTAGCACATAAATGCTTTCCCCTTTGTTTAAATTCTTTATAAACAGTGATTGAACTACTCTTGAAGATTTGAAATCCAGCT
The DNA here is from genome assembly GCA_034509205.1 of Ceratonia siliqua. Lineage (NCBI taxonomy): Eukaryota > Viridiplantae > Streptophyta > Magnoliopsida > Fabales > Fabaceae > Ceratonia > Ceratonia siliqua. Next base: position 10,015 of record JASKGM010037955.1, read on the forward strand.
TATATAGTATACTACTAAGTTTATCAAACCAAGCCCTTTGGGGCTTATTTTACCCCATAAAGGGCTTTCTTTAACTTACAAACATGCTTCTACCCTTTAATATATTGTTTAAAACCTGTTAGCTGGTCCATGTATATTTCTTAAGTGAGATCTCCATTTAGGAAGTCATTATTGACATCAATCTACTTATTTTTCCACCCTTTATCACTGCAATGGAGATAACAATCCTCACTATTATGAGTTTTACAACAGGACTATAGGTCTCTGAGTAATTAATTCCAACAACTTGCAAGTAGCCCTTAGCCACAATTTGGCTTTCTATTTAGATATTGTTCCATCTGGCAACTTTTTGAGTTTAAACACTTATTTGTAGCCCACAACTTTCATGTCTAATGGTTGAGGTACTAAATCCCAAGTACCGTTATTGATTAATGCACTGTACTCATTGTATGCTGCTTTCCTCCATTTATCATGAACAAGGGCAAAAGTAATGTCTGTAGGTTCTATTTGATTGAGATTAATGACATATACTTTAAGCTTAAAAATGCCATGTTTGGCCCTGGTTATCATGGGGTTGGTATTAGAAGAAATATTTTGTAAGGCTTAGGATGTGGGGTCTAGATATTGGATGTGTATTTGGGTTAGTTGCATAAATGGAGGTGCAAATGTCTCATTTAGTAAGGGAACTGCTTGGGATGTGGAATCTAGATACTGGATGTGTATTGGGACTGGTTGCATAGATGGAGGTGCAAATGACTCATTTTGTAAAGGAACTAAGAATATATTATTTTATGCATTTAGACTTGAGGGAATGATTTATGAGTCATGGTTGTTTGGAAATATGTTTTTTGGTTGAACATAATTAGTTTGGGGTTCATTGAGATTAGGAGGTGTTGAACAATGTGAGTTTGGATTAGATTGCATAAATGACAATATTGATGTTTGTTGTTGTGGTAATATAGGAAAAGGAACAAGATTTGGAATAATAGGACATAAGGTAATTGGAGAGTAGGTTGAAGTGCTCTTCGACTTGTTTTGGTTCTGATATGAGAATGAAAAGCATAACTCATAGAATCTTACAAGTCAAGAAACTAGGATTTTACCTTCAGGGGTATGGCATTTATACCCTCTTAGGTTTAAGTTGTAGCCTAGAAAGATACATGGACTTGATCTATACTATAACTTATGATTGTTGTAGAGTCTGAGATTTGGGAAACAAAGACATCCATAAACTCTTTAGGCTTTGTAATCTGGTGTGGTCTTGTATAGTGTTTCAAAAGGAGATTTGTCTTTGAGAATTGAAGTATGTAGTTTATTTATCAAATGCATAGCAGTTGAAAAAGCATCGGGCTGATACTGTAAAGGAACTGAGCTTTGAGCTAATAATGTGATTCTAGTTTCTACAAATTTCCTGTGCTTCCTCTCTGTGATTCCATTTTGTTGAAAGGTACAAGGACATGTTTTCCTTAGGACAATTCCCTTGGAATTAGGGTATGTTGCAACTAGTTGGAACTTAGTTCCACAATCTATTTATACTACTTTTAATTTATTTTCAAATTGGAGCTTAATTGTGGTATGAAAATGAACAAAGCATTTATTGGCCTCTAATTTGGACTTGAGAAAGTAAATCCAAGTGAATATGGAATGGATATTTACAATTGACATATAGTATTTAAAACCTTCTACATACTCTTTTGAAACAAGTCCTCATAAGTCAATTTCAACAAGTTATAAATGGGAGTCATATGTAGAACAAGATGTCGGAAAAGGTAAAGAGTGAGCTATACCAAGTTGACAAGCAAAACATAATGAGGCTCTTTTATTCAAAGGAATTTGTACATTATAACAATTCATCACTTTGTTTACAATTTGAGAGGTTGGATATCCTAACCTCATATGCCACATGTCAAAAACAGTAGTGCTGTGGTTGTTACCTGAATTTAAGTTAATGGAAGTACAAGTAAAATTTGAGTCGTTATAGGAATTTTGAAACATTGAAGTTTGAATTGACAAGTGTATTTGTTTCATTTGCAGTAGGTAAGACTAAGTTAAGTAGTTGAGAAGCAGGTGAATTGGCCAAGTTTGTCAGGTTAGCCAGGTTGAATTGGTAAAGGCTTTCATAGAGCTTCCCTTAAAGAATGACCTCCTTGGTATTGAGATCCTTAACAACACATGAATGAGGAAAAAATTCAAATGATATACTATTATCTTTAGAAAACTAAGATACAAACATCAAATTTCTTTTAATAGAAGGGACATGCAAGATATTATTCAATTTTAGAATATAATTCTTAAAGATGGACAAAAAAGAAGATTGACCAATATGAGCTATATCAAGTCTAAAGCCATTACCAACTTGGACTTGGTCACTACCATAATACTCTTGGCTAAGGGAAAGGTTTACAAACTCATTTATTACATGATGAGTTGCTCCTGAATCAGGCACCTAGGTATTACTAACAAATGTGTTGGTGCTCAACTGAGAATGATCATTTGGTGACCTAGTAGGCAGTGTTTCTAAGCTGTAGGTAAGATTCAAATCAAGGGCTAGCTTCTGTGAGAAAGATTGCCAAGAGGATGATGAACTATTATTGTTATTAACCATAAAGAAACTTGTATCAAATCAGTAATAGTAACATTGCACAATATGACCCATCTTGCCACACAGCTAACACTGTGACTTGTTGGAGTTATATTTGGCTTTCCTCTACCTCTATTACCATTGAAGTTCTTGTTCTGATTATTCCTTTCTCTGGATGAGTTATCAGAGGACCACTTCTTTTTGTGTGCTTATTTAGATTAGCTAAGACTTCTGTATAAGCATTCTGCAAGGCTCTACATTCAAAAGCCAATAATAGGCTTGAGATAGCTTTCAGGCCATAAGGTTCTTCCCTGGAAGATATAACAGCTACAATGGAGTCATATTCACTTTGAAGGCCAGTGAGTATTGGTAAAATATGATCTTGCTCAGATATACTATGACCGCAAGAATCAAGAGTGTCATATAGAGTCTTTACTTTCACAAGATATTCCCTCATTGATAAAGAAACTTTCTTGATTGTTTACAGTTGAGGATTATACTGCATGATTCTTACTCCTGAATTATTCTTGCTCCATAAACCTTGAGCAAACTCACACCCAACCAATTGTGGAAGGATGCTTGGACTTATGGTAGAGAGGATCTAAGATACCAATAGAGAGCCTTGTCTCTAAAACAACACGAAATCTAGATTGATAATTGTAACTCCTTGGTTATCAAGAGCAAGACGATCTGGCACTATTGAAGTGCCAAGCAGAAAATGTTCAAGGCCATAGCCACGAACTACAGCAACAATTTAAGCTTCCATAAGAGGAAATTTGTTTCCTCCAATTTCACGCTTATAATCTGACTCATAAGAGTTAGAATTGCGGAACTTTTTGCGGAATTGCTCAAAGCTTGATTAAACACATCGGAGTTCTCATTCTAAATCAGAACATCACCATTTGCACTAGCATTAGGCTATGATACCATGCTTCTAAACCAGAAGGAACTATATATTGACTAAATAGAGAAGCAAACACAAGAGAATGAATCAAACTGAATTATTTATTTTTGTTGAAGTGAATAATACATAGCATGTGAGGTACTATTTATAAGTGGCAGCCTCACTGATCAAAATAACCAACATAACTAATGAATAACTAAACTAAACTGAACTATTATAACATAACTTGATGAGTAAGTAGGCTATACTAAGCTGGCAAATGAGCTGGCAATTGATCATGACTTATATAGGTTAAAATTATTTGCACATAATTATTTATTGTTAAATTTGGCTACTCATAGTTATTGTTGTTTCTTGTTGCTTATTGGTGATATGTTTCTATGTTTTGCTTTAGAAGTTTTATTTTTGTATTATTCATTATCAAAGTATGTTAATATTATATGTTTATGATTATTAATTTTTAATACACTGATAAAATATAAGAAATATATTGTTAGATAATGATTCATAATTAAAATTCTGGGTCCATATTTAGAGAAAGTGTAACATAATTCTATATTTCATTATGAATTTAGCCACCTATTTGTTAATTTATTTGAATTGTGTATTATGAGAAATTTTTTTATAATAACAACTATAATTTTTATTTAGATTATTGTTTTTATTTTCATTCAATCATATTTTATGTTTTTAACTCATTTCAATTAGATGTCCCTCGGGTCAACATCTAATTATTTAACTTAAAAATAATTTGACATCATAGCATTAAATAATAATATGTTATCTTTATCAATTTAATCATCATTGATTTAATTTTAAAAATAGTAAAAAAACTAAATGTATAAACAAATTTTAAATAAGTCAGTTGTAAGCTCAATTAAAATTAAAAAAATTATTTACAATAAATTATTCTCTTCTCTCCTGAGAAATACCTAATTAATTACATAATCCTCACTTTTATTATAAAAACATATACGGATTTCTCTTAAAAGTTAAAAAAATGCCACAACTTAACCCAATTTTAAATTTAAACTTTGTTAAATCATTTATATGTCTAAAATGCCATTTGTGAAAAAAATTAAAAAAGCTTATGAAACTCAAATAATTTACTTATTCATTTTCTTTTAGTAATTTTGATGTTAAAAAAGAAACAAAAATACATTGAATAATTTTTAAAAGCTTTTTTATAATCAATAATAAGTAAATTTAAATATTGAAATAATTTTTAAAAGCTTTTTATAGTAAATAATAGGCAAATTGAAACTTTCTTTTAGACATATCAATAATTTAACTACATTTAAATTCAAAATTAGATTAAGTTGTAATATTTTTTTAACTTTCAAGGGAGGTCCATGTATATTTTCATAATAGAAGAGAGTCATGTAATTAAAATATATCTAAAGGGAGAGAAGATTAATTTACTCAATTATTTAAGAGAGGCATTTAAAATTATTATTTTTACTTAGTGCTTCATCGCTTCCAAATTACACATTAATGGGCATAAGCACCAAGTAAATTTGAGTCATAAAGACAAGTGAAGATATGATTTTATACTTTTTATTACTATAAACACTCAATTTTGTCCACCATTTTTTTATTACTTTATTTTATTTTGCTATCATTAAAATAAAAAAATAATAAATAAATAGAACAAAGACCAAAAAAATAAGAAAAATATATACGAATATTTGCACAATTTGTTTTATGAAAAAAAATGAAAAGAGAATGATATTTAGTTTGGATTTACAACACTTTTGTTCTCCTTCTTTTTCTTGAACCTAAACTATTTCTAGTGGCCCAATCCAAGTCTATTTCTTGTAGCCCATAAACCACAAGCCATCAGCCCACATACTTCATCCAACCCGAAATCCATTGACCCAGGGCCCCGGAATCCCTTCATCATTCAATTAACTAAACCCTAGCTGCAAGCCTCCAACACCATTTTTCTCCCTCGTACACCATGCTTATGCATTTCCATGAATTCCCTTCCACGCTTATGCCTCTTTGTACTTCAATCTGCAATGTGTGCTCCTTTGCATGTCTCTTTCCACTCTCTGCCATAGCCACCTCCTCTGTAGACTCATGCTCACCTATTCCTTGAAACCCTAGCCGTTTTCCTCTTCTGCTTTCGGCAAAATTCAGGCTTCGATCCCCTTTGATCATACCTCCCACGAGTAATAAATCTTTTACTCAATTGATTCTCGGTGCCTGCAACTCCATCTCCACAGGATTTGGCCTCCTTCTACGTTTATAAAAACGAAGGAAGGAAACGGAGGAAGAAAATTTTCTAAAAAACTGGAGCCTGAGAGAAATTGAAAGAAAACTGATGGAAATCAAAGGAGACCAAAAGCAAGAAGAAAAGGGAAAGGGAGATAAAAAAAACAAAGAGAAAGGATGATCTAGAGAAAAATCAAAGGAGAAGGGACGCAATTAAGGTGGTTTTCGGTATCTTTATTTGCAAAGTAGGTAATTTGCTATCCTTGTTCTATGGCCATCGTCTTTTTAGGTTTTGTGAGCTATAATGGCATAATCTTGATGCATGGGTTTTGAATAACCTACTATGTCATCCCTTGTTTAGATTCAAAATGGAAATATGTTATTCTGATTTCTGAATTATAACTAATTTGTTGCTCTAAGATGAATCTGTTCGATTTTGGAAGGTGTTTGAAATTTGTTTCAATCTAAGGCTTGATTTGATATCAATATTGGGTAATGTCTTGATTTACTGGTTTAGGGTTTCATCCCTAAGCCTTTATTGATTAATTTAATTTGTTGCTCTAAGTTGCTTTCATCTCCTATTCAAATTTGATTATGGGATTCTGTTATAATGCTATTTTAATTAGTGAATCGTTCTTGGTAGAGTTTTCTCTATATCTGGCTAACATTTTGTTCCAACACTTTCTGATCTAAGGTTGTTTATGTTTCAGATTCAACTTGATTATGTTTTAAATAATACTTTAATATGTAAAATTAAATGTGATTCAATACAGATTTTTATTATTCTATGATTCACAGGTTTGAGGTTTTATCTGTGTTCTCATGTATGATTTTAGTTGTGTTTGTGAGCTGTTTCACTTCGATTTGCATGTTTCAAAAATAATTTTGGTTTGTATTCTTGGAAACTAAAAGTGCCAGCCTATGTTAAAAAAAGAGGGGGATGATATTGCTCTGTTTTCAAAACTGGGGTGTACTAGGTGTACTAGGCTGATTGATCTTATTGGTGAAAATGATTTGGATCTGTTTCTTTTAAAATCTTTTTGATGAGTCAAAAGTTTGTTTTCATTTTTTTTAAAGGGATGATAATTCTGATTCGCATGTTAATCCTATAATTTCAAAGCTGTTTTCATGCATTATGCATTTGAGGGTTAAAATTTTGAATTGACTCCTTATTTATGCTCAAATTTAACCTCGCTCAGATGATGCTATACTAGACCATAAAATCATTGATGCAAAATTAACTTTGGAGGTGTCTACTATAATTGTTTAGGTTCACCTATCACTATATGGCTCAAAACCTGTTTCTATGAATTACAAAATCTAGAAATGGGTCCAAGGCCCAAAAGCATTCTTTTAAAATGACAAAAATACACAATAAGTCTTCAAGAACCCATTCGAATTAATCTGGGTTTTAAGGGCCCGTTCCAATTGGCTTTTAAAAAATGGTTTTCAATGGCGCATTCAAATAAGTTTTAAGAGATCATTCAAATTATTTTGCAAATGGGTTCTAAAAAGCCCAATTAGAGGTTTTAAGTGAATTTCAAAAAAGGAGGGGCCCAATATCCTTTAAGTCATTTTTGAGAATTTCGTTCTGATTTCATTCTGACCCAATATTTTTCTGAAATCTGACTCCTATCTCAATACTTTTAGAAATATTATTTTGGCCCCAATACTTTAAAAAATTCAATTTTAGCCTCAATGCTTTTGGAAATTAGGTTTTGGTCCCATCGTTTTGTGAAACCGCATTTTGACTTTAATATTTTCTGTGAAGTTTCATCTGGGCCCCAAACATTTCATACATATCAATTATGCAATTTTTTGAATTCAATCTGGGTTAACAAATTTATACCCATTCCTTTGTCTAAACATTATATGGAAATTTGTTCTCCCATTCTGTCAAGCTTTATGTGAAAATTCATTTTTTCATATTGGTTTATTTCTTCATAAACATCATGTGGGGAATTGTTCTCTCATTTTGTCAAGCTTTATGTGAAAACTCATTTTCTCATATTGTCTCATTTCCTTTCAAATATTATGTAGAGAATTGTTCTCTCATTATTTCAAGCTTTATGCAGAAGTTTATTTTTCCATATTGTCTTAATTCATTCTAAGATTTTGTGTGAAGATTTATTCTCTCACATTATCTAAAACTGTTTCTATCTTATGGAATTGATCATATATCTTTCCTAGGCACAATCTTATAAAATTTTTAACTTCGTGGACCTTGATCCCTTTTGGGGTATGTAAGCACTTACACAGTAAGACAGGTCAATTTCTTTCATCTTTTATTTTCTCTAAATTGCGATAATAAAAAATAGGGTAGTTAAAATACATTAAAGTACAAATAATCTAGGGTAACCATCCTTAGGGATAGACATCGTGAGGTGCCTAACACTTTTTTCACACGTAATTAGACTCCTGAACCCTTCTTCTGGTTCCAAGGGCCATATTTCCTTTTTTTTTTAAGGATCCTAATTATCCTTCTAATTAATTAGTGGTAACTCCATTTTTTCTTTATGTTTTCCCTTAAGTGCCCGGAGTCATGAAATGATTGCTTTTTACTGGCAGTCACGTTGTGACAGTTTGGCAACTCTATTAGGGATTTTAGAGAGTTAAGCCTTAAATAAATTGCTTGTGCTTTATAAACTAGATTTTTTATACCCCTTTCTTTTATAATAATTATCTCTATAATTGCTTCAGCCTATTGTATATATATTTTTAACTGCTTTAGCAATTGTTTATCTATTTTATTTATGTTCTGTGTGGTTGTTTACTGCTTTCCATATTGCATGAACTATTGGAACCCTAGGATAGACGACAATAACTGTTATATCTTGTATACACCCTAGGGTAGATGATATATAATAGCACTCTTTTGTTGTCTTAGGTTTACTTTTGAGGTAAAAAAAAAATTAGGCTAAAGGTTTATATGCTCTTCACACACTATGCACCATACACTAAACTTTTGCATGCACTTGGGCCTTATACCCGGGTCTATGAAAACCTAAAGTTAGAATTCGAGGTCGGATAATGATGCCTCATGGGATTTATTCTCCAGGGTATTCATGAAAGCCTTCGCTCATATTATAAACTCACTTATCTAACTAATTGCATATGGAAGCTCCGTCCACCTTTGTAATGCGACTAGAAAGTCGAGATTCTCACTGTGAGAGCAATATGTTATAATGACCATTCCACTAGGATCATAGACCAACCTCAAAACTGATACACCATTGATTGACCATAGAGGGTACCTAGTAATTAGGACCATAACCATTCAAGATAGAGTTATCACTACCTTAAGTCAACCCATGTAAGACAATGAAGAGCGCTCCCCTTACATATTTTTGTAACTAGTTTTACTACTGCATTATGAATTTACATTCCAATATCATTGTTATAGGATTCAGTGTCAAAATTTGCAAACCCTGAAAGTAAGAATTGGCATTAAAGATGGAAGCAAGGACTAGTCAGTCCAAAAAGAAGTTCAGCATAGTGGTACAATCAGCTGATATGAGTAAATTGAAGGTACTAGAGTTAAGGCTAACCCGAATATTCAGAGAGTGATTCATACTAAGGCATAGGGAAAATTTGAAATTATTGCATATACCAATTCAAGGCCCAACTATAATAGCATTTCAAAAATTTTGGGATACTTCTCTCAGATGTTTTACATTCCTGGAGGCTTATCTTACTCCCATAATAGAAGAATATGGGACTATGATCGGTCGATCAGTATTAAAGGAGACTAAGATTTTTAATTACCCTGGGTATAATGCTTTTAATAAGATAATCGCATATGTGCTGAAAAAGGATGTTTTTGAAATTCAAGCCAAAATTATCAAATAGGGAAAGATAGAGGGATTATCACAAGATTATCTAAAGAAATATCTAGAGGAAATTGCTAATAATAGACAGTGACATTTGTTTATTGAAGTCATGGCACTGGTTGCATATGGCCTGATTTTGTTTTCGTCTGCAACTAACTTAGTGGATCATGACTCCGTAAACATATATTACACAGTGAAATATTATAGTGTTAAGCTAGTGCCAGCCATCTTGGCAGAAATGTTTCTTACCCTTGACTTCATTTATAAAAACCAAGGAGGCAAGCTAAAATGTTGCATATCTATGTTATACCTGTGGACGACAACACACCTGTTTGGAAAGCAGCCGGTGGACAAGATGCCTAAGTTAGGACCTTTTGCCTTCTTCCACAAGCTCAAAATGGAAAATTGGAATACAACAGAGTAGTCTCAGTTGTGTAACAACATCAAGAAAGGGGATATACTTTGGAAATCCCCTTGATGGAATAAGGATGAGTTAGCTTATCTCCAGAAGGTACCATCTGCGAAGATCATGGATGGATTTTGTTTTTATTACAATCAAGGAGATAATAAAGATTTGATAATTAAAATCAAAAAAGCATGGGACAAAAGGTTGATCTTAGGTTGACAAGATCTCGAAAAAAAGTTAATATGAGCCACAGAACAGTATTATGAATGGATGAACAAGAAACATAAAACCTTTTTGGCTCAGCGACAATCATCTCCCATTTCTAAAGAAGATGGAAGAACCGAAGCCAGAATAGGAATGTTAGAAGCACATTTGACAGTAGCAAAAAAGGAGTAAACAAAATTAGTGCAAAAAAACAAAGAACTAGAATAGTAGATAAAAGTGCTTGAACGGTCGTTGCAAGTGGTCAAATTGGACCAAGATGTCAAACTTTATTGAGAAATAGATCTTCGACTGCAAAATCTTGAAAGGTCTAGGGAGGCTATTAGACATTGGAAAAATAATGAGCATAGGTGGAAAAAGAAGTTAAAATTTACTGACAGTCTGTTAGGGCAAGAGCGCTCAGCTAAGACAGCGCTTAGAATAATACTAGCAGGCAAGAGAAGAGATTGGGCAATTAAACAACATGAATAATATCATCCTTAATATGCTCGAACCACCATCACCTAGAATAATGGATGAGTTAAATATACAGGAACACTTGGCCGCCGAGTGGATAAAGTATTACCATTATCTTTACGATGTGGCCATGCAGCTTTTAGCTGTTTGTGAGGGTACTCAAAGAGAAATACAAAGTAAACTACTCGACTTCATCATAAGTTTCCAACGAGCAGCGATCTCCACTACACCGTCATCGTCCACAGATTTATTAGCATTCTTAGATTTGTGTAAAGAGCTCATTGTACTTTTGGACAAATATGTGTAAAACTCTGCTATGCATGAAAGTGATGATCTTTTTGGGACAATGTCCATATAATAATTTCTCTTTGGAATATTGTACTATGCCTTATTTGTAGGGTATTATAACCTCGAATAAAACATGAGCCTTGTATCAATAACCTCCAAATTCATGTCAGGGTAACTTGACGCTATTATTGTTCAACAGGGAAATACTTATGAGTGGATACATGTATCTCCATGAGCTATTGCCAAGGAGGCTTGGTTTGTAGGGTATTATACTCTTAAGAAAAATCTGGGATGACGCTCGATTATTAAGTAAACTGATTAGTGTATATGCGATTTCGTAGCCTAGCAATGCTTATGTGATGAATTGTCAATCTCCATAAGATATTGCCAACCACGTTTCATTTTGTAGGGTATTGTATCCTCAACAATAATATGGGAAGGAATAAAATCTTTAATGCCAATTCAAAAGAATAGCAATAACACTAATTCTATAACCAATGATTAGTTCAAACAAAACTAACAATTTGTTTCTCTCTTGTTAAGAGGGAAAGGGATTAACAAGATTACATCATTACACCATCTAGAAAGGGTCAGACTAAGTGTTCCCAACCCACTCGAAGAATCTTCATGAGATCTTGCACTATGGCCTTAGAACAGTCTAATACCGAGAACATCCAGAGGTTTGAAGATAGAATGGATCAAATTCAGGATCAGATGACAAAACTTATGGATCTAATGGTTGACAATGTCAGGAATAGGAACATGGTTCAACCACCCTAGGAAGTGTTTCATTTTGGCCAAAGCTCCGGTGTGCCTATGATAGCTAATATAGTGCTTCCATCGCCACCAATGGGTGTTAGACCTCTAGGTGAAAAGGGGAATGCTATAAATGGATTACCCAAAGGATACAATTACGTACAGACGCCGCTCATGCCACCCATAAGAACAGATGAGTTAGCACCAAAAAAAAGGGTCTTATACTAGGTCCTCATATTAGAGGAGAAGATGAGGGCTCTATAGAGGTCGGGCTCATTGGGAGTGGTTGGTGCAAGGGAACTGAGGTTGACTCCTCTAATGAATGTCCCCAAAGATTTCAAGGTCCTAGAATTTGTGAAGTACGATGGAACTACTAATCCCCAATTTCATTTGAGGTTCTACTACACAGAAATGGCTATAGTGGGCCACAATGAGAAGTTGCTATTAAACTTCTTCCATAAGAGTCTCACTAGGGCAGTATTCCAATGGTATAGGCTGTTAGATCATTCTAGGATCAATCGATATGAAGACTTGGTCGATGCCTTCTTAAGGCTTTATCGTTTCAATTTTGACACCGCACTAACTAGGGAACAACTGTAGGTCATGCAGAAAAAAGATAAATAGACATTTAAGGAATATGCCCAAAGATGGCAGGCATTGGCGGGTGACGTCCAGCCCCCAATGATGAGCACAGAAACTTACTTCTATTTCTTAAGAATGTTGGGAGCTCAGTATATGGGATTAATGGTGGGGAATGCCTTCAACGACTTCTCCAATCTCATAAGGGCTGGTGACCAAATTAAAGTACTAGTCAAAGCTAGTAAAATACAAATGAGAGGGAATGAAGCTATAGAACAAGGTCAAAAGAAAAATTTTCAACAAAAGAAAAAGGAACCAGAGGTGGGATATGTGCAAACACAATAAAACTATAATCAATCTAGCCCCAAACCTTATTACCAAAATCGAAATGCCAGTTTTCAAACCAATAATAATCAAAATTCCTAAAACAATGCGCAGCCCTCAGCATTGTAGTAAGGCATGAATTAGAATAACAACCAGCGCCAAACCAGATAGCTCTAGGATATAGATCATTCCCAAATTTCCAGATGTCGAATACCGAGCTATATAAGCAGTTGTATAAGGGATGTCTTCTAAGCCTAGTGCTCTATAATCTAGTGCATCTACCCTATCCGGTGTGGTATAACCCCAATGAAAAATGCTTATACCACTATAATGCTATTAGACATAGCATCAAGACTTGTCTAGGTTTTCGAGCACAAGTAGCCAGGCTATACAAACATGAGGCTATTATACTCAACCAGGGTGGCCCAAACATCAATGCTAACCCTTTACCTGATCACAACAGGGGCGGTCAAGTTAATGCCTTATTGGAGGAAAAAGTAGTTAGAACGAATCTAAGAGACATTGTCGCATCTTGGGAGACTCTTTTCCAGGGCTTGATTACAGCAACAAAACAATTATACAAATCAACTACTCCATACTGTTAGCCAACAGTTGACTAGAGTAGAAACAAACATAGAAATGAAGCCTACAACTTCAACTTCCTCTCCTCTAGGTCTTCATCAGTTGGATCCCCAGCGACCAATCTTCAAACATAAAGCCATACCTAGAGAACAAGCCAAAACAATTAAGTTAGGACAAAAAGATACAAATATAATTGATCACATAAACAAA
>JASKGM010037966.1:6415-17360 GCA_034509205.1 Ceratonia siliqua
CCCCCCCCCCCCCCCCACGAGTTGTCAATATCATTCCAAATCAAATTCAGAGTTCCAAGAAGACACGAAAAAAAGAGAGTAGTCAACTTCATCCCATCAATATTATAATCCAGAAGACTGCATAAACTAAATAGATTTTCAAGACAGAAAAGCCTTAGATTTAATCATACCGTTCCTGTTTCTTTTAGTTTGCCAAAAGATTTCTCTATGATATTTCCTTTCTTCTGAACCTGTACCATCTGAACACCTCCAGCATCATCATTAGAAGCACCATCATCCATAACTACCAAATCCTATAAAAGGAAATGTACAATGCTCAATTTACAAAATAAAAATAAAAATAAAACTTAATGAGAAGTACAGAAGCATCATGAGAATGTAGTCAATTTCAATGATATGAACATGCAAGTCAAATCAATTTAACACATAGTGAAGAGCTAAGAAGTATGGACATTGACATAGATATGAGATATGATACGGACAGGATAGTATCCCAATACCAACAAAACATGTATTCAAGCCACAAAGTGACAGTTAGTCGGAAAAATTATCTTCACTGCATCAAAAAAAATTTCGCTGCAGCTTGAAAGAAAAATTTAAGCTACAAATCTACAATTCAAGAAGCATGAGGACAGAAGAGAAATAGACATCATGATGAAGTATTAGCTAACAATTTTGTATTCAATTTAAAATCTTAAAATTGTAACCCATAAGTTTTGCATGTTTCAGACATACTTCATCACTTTCTGATGGATAGGCACTTTTTTGAACCCGTTTTTCAAGTTCTATGAGCTCATTTCTCAGAAGCTCAAAGCGGCGAATTTCACTGGATTCCAAGTCCACAACACCTACATTTGAAGTAGACTGTTCAATATAATTCGCCTGCAAATAAAAAACAAATCCCAGATTATACAAAGCTCGGTACAGTACCAACTATAAATCAGAGTAGATAGTTATAGTGAAGACAATGCATACAGAAGCATCCATATCAGACTCCAGATCAGGCTTTCTGGTAACAGGACGCACAAAGATGCTCCAAAATCCACGAGATTTACTGACATTTCTGAAAAATATGTATGTACCTTTTATATAAGGTGAGTCTAAAATGTAAAGTAAAAGAAGGCAGTTATTCTTTTGAAAAATCAATCACTAGATATGAAACAGTCGGAAGAGCTAAAATCCATTACAAAAATTTCACACCTCTTGCTTCGGTCCACCATTACATTAGCATTCTTTCTGTTTTTCCCTTTTATATACCCTTGCAACTCATCAACAGAAGTGCGGGACTGACCGTCATTAACTCCCTGAATCAATATAACAAACATATCATTGACAAGAAAATAAAGAAATTATCAAAAAGGAAACATGTAACTTAGGAATCAAGCAAGACAATGATGAATTACACAACAGAAAAGATTTAGAACTTATAGCACTTATTTACTTTAAAAAGAATATTGAGAAGACACCTTCGATGCTTTGTTAAGAAGCAAACAGTAAGATTTAAGCAGACAAGTAAAGTTGCATTCAACATTCACCATTTGTTTTTCAACAGAGATGCAAGCACAGTAGCTAAATTTATTTTGCAATTATATAGGTATTGCCCATTTCATCAATCAATCTATCTCTCAGCAGTAAAGACAAACAACCAAGATATTTAACAAAATTCAAGCCATAAAAGAATCTGGAGATTGAAACATCAGAACAACGTGATCTTCACTTTCAGGGAAAACAATCAAAAGAGATTAACATGTGAAAGCTAACAGGCTTGAAAGACTTATGGTTACAGTAATACCCATAATGTAGTGTTACTGGAAATTGACAAACTGCGTGAGTAAGATGAAAGCATGCCTGTTGCAGAGAATCTGCTTTTGCTCTGAAAGACACCTCAAGGAATTCAGCTTCTTTTTTAAGTTTTCGTATTTTCTCCAGGTCAGAACAAGCTGCTTTTAAATGCTCTTTTCCCGAACTAGCACTTGATACATGCAACTCTTGAAGCAACTTTTCCAGTCTTAGCACAGCTTCTTCAACACTCTCCAATGCCTGAAATCAAATGCCAAAGAGAAGGCATAACTTAAGGACATATTTGGAGTTTGGTTGAAACAAAAGATAAGGATTCATATGAAAGGAGTATGAAGTATTGAAGTGGTTAATGTATAATATGTTTAGTCCTAGGATTGTAGAATATTTACAAACACTGAAACAGAAAGGGTGAAAGCAACCATTATGGTGCTAAATGAACAGGCACACCACAGACATGCATATTATGGCAGTCATGTATTTAAACATTGACAGCTGATACTACAGACATGGACTAACTTGTGGCACATGCAGTAAGCCCTCTTACAATAAATGGTAATTCATATAATTCAGCATCTCAATAATCAATAACTGGGAATTTATTCATAGAGCAGTGATCTTTTACAAGTACTCTTTGACTTCTATATCATTTTTTGTTGAACTTTCATGTTTGCTTCAGATCCCTTTATATTGATCCAAGTAGATTATGTAAATCCATTCTTTTCCCTAATTTCACACCACTGGAAATTTTGTTAAGAACAATGGGCGGAAATTCTCCCCTTTCAATGACAAAGAGATAAGTAAAAATAAAAGGCAACATATCCTCCCATTACAGCAAAACAGAGAGAAAAAAAGTTAAACAAAGCAAAAAGACATCAATACAAAGGGGCTCTCCAAAGTCTAAAGATCTGTCAATGAGAATCCTATAAAACCATTAACGGAGAAAATAATATATCTTTTCAATTAGACTCAAAATCAAGAATTAATGGTTCCGTGCAAAACCAGTTTCTAACCCATGTTTCTTTTTTCTTTGCTGCTATACAACGCTATATAGACCTTTAGTATCTATGATCCCTGGTTTTGCAACTAAATCTACTGCTTGCTGTTTGTATTGAGCAATAAGAGACTACTGCCATTACTATATAGCCATAAGAGACTAACTTACTGACTAGTGCAGACAAGTGTACTAGACACTAGCTTTTAAAGTCCATGTTTACAGCTTGCCAATAATCCTAGTAAATTACTAATTTAATAAATTTGGAAGCAGCATTTGACTCAAACTCAGATTTTGAAGAAGAGAACCAAACCTCATCAAAAGACTCTGATTCTTTTGCAGTTGAGTAAGCTGTAGATCTATTTATCTCAACTGCTTTCTTGGAATCACTCTCTAATGTCTTATCCCTGCATCAAATTTCACGAAGAGAAGTCAATGGTCCAAATAATTAAGTGAAAAAGTTTGTGGAATTCAAAAGGCTTGGTACAAAAATCAGTTTCGCATTAATCATATCCTTCTAAATACCAGTTAAACCTATAAAGAAGAAAAGATAGGTAGTTTCGCATAATTGTTAATATGATATAACTTATAAGGCAAATAAATGCTTGGAAACATATCATCCAGAAACTCTATTTGGTACCTTATGGATATCTATACTGGCTTTATGAGGAGGCCCTGATGCAAAACCTTGCATTTTAATACAAATGAGAAGGTTTTGTTTTGCACCACAGTATGACCTCATAGCCATTAGATAAGATTTTCACTATAGAATGGATCTTTGCCAACTAAATCTTATTAAGGAAGTAAAGATATATGGAACCACAGCATAGTCATATTATTACATGTAAAAGGTAAATCACCCTTGAACAATCCAAGCTCATTTCCTAGAGAAATGTTTTGGACTTTGCCAAGAAGGATTTACATACTACTAAGATGGGCAGCTTGGGGCCACATATTCAGAATATTATGATGTTTTAGATTTTTAGACACATAAGAAACAGGAAAAATTCATTTCCATTCAAAGAGGATATGAGAAATATGCAAATTTTTTAGCGGCTTCTAGATCTCAACTTGGGGTCTTGACTCTTCACCATACAATTACTCACTTGTTTGAAGAATAGTCACATGCCATATTCACTTTTTTGAAGTAATTATTCACTAGAAGCCAATTATCCACAAGAATAAGAGCTGTAGCATAAAATCCAGTAATATAACAGATTTGATAATGAAGGGAAATATCTATGGTGAGAGATAAAGTGAAGCTGAGAAAATCCCCATATTTCTCATCTTTGATGCCAGTAACACAAAAACAAGAACAGATAAGCACATTTAACTCATCTTACCTTTTTATGAGCGAATTTTAAATTTTACCTTACATGACTATGAAAGAAGCACATACAACTAACTTGTAGTTACTAAATTGGTCTGTTTCAATTATTTTTACTCAGTTATGCATAATTTCATGCTTTTTATTTTCAGCAAATGATATACATAGTTTTGATGCATAAGTCCTGTGCCCATGGGTATATATATTAAGAGTGCAAAAAACACCATAAATGCAGACTTGGCCCTAAGCTTACTTTATCATCCCAAGTTCTTCCATGCACCCCATCAACTTGTTGTGCCTAACATGAAAGAAGATAACACTCGTAAGAATTTCTTAACCAACAAGTTGGTACTTCTGTTAAACTATCCTGAACCTTGGTGCATTTACCCTATTGACAGAAATCTTGCTGCTTTCACATTAGAAGGGCTCTCCAGCCATGTACTGTATTTAATAAAGCTTTGCATCCAATGAGAGCAAACATCTAATGCTTGGGGTACTGCTTCAGCATTTGGAGGACCTTCTGGTTTACTTCTGTGCACATGTAACTGTTTTGTAGCACTGATGTTTCCCGGATAAAAAGGAAGCCAATCCAGCTCTTCACAAACTACCTATGAAGTTAAAGGGTTTTATCAGTTGACATAACTTAATAATGAAGAATATCTGTCAGATGTAATGACCATACATACAGACCTCCACATACAATTGATACGAGCTTATTGATGAGAGCTGAGGGTAGTATAAAACACTGCCTCCAATAAGATACCTGTAACAAATGACTGTATAGATAAACAAATACACAAAATTTCACAAAAAGCTAGAAAACACAAAATCAAAAGGGAAAGGGAAATCAGACAACAGAAGCCGTACCTGATGAAATCTTCCACTGAATCATCTAGGGTATCAAAACCATTTGCAGAAAGAAAGGACCGTGTACTTCTGCCTAAAGCAGTAAAGAAACCAAATATAGCCAAATCCTTCTCCAAAACCTGCATTGTGCTAACCTTCAATTGAAGCTTCTGTTTACGAATTATGAAAAAGCATACATGTTTGAAGAGGTCTATATTCCTCTACCATACTCAACTCAGATCATCCCTTAGATAAATATTTGACAACTAGAAATAAGGAAATACTTCTCTGTTTCAGAACCCACAAAGCAAAATAAATTTAGGAATGACTTGAGAAATATAATTTGTACTGCATAATCCTGCAAGACTTAATATTCTATCATGTACTACAGATGTCAATACAATTAAACTATATTCATAGACAGAAGACCAAAAACACATTGACTAATAAGATTTTGTATAATAATGCATTTCAAGCAAATTATGGGTATTAGATCTCATTATGGTAGTTTAGCTGTAGGTGTAGTCATTTAAATTGAATATTGGCTCTAGACTTTCTATCCAACAGCCTCCCTTTAGAACACTCAAAACCAATATAAGTTACCTCCAATGTTACACATAACTAACCTCAATACTTTCAGATGTTGTCAGTTTTGACCATATTCTCTCCTTATCTATAGCTTGCTGCAACTGCCTCTGGGTAAGATTTACCCAGAAAACAACCTCTTCCGAACCCCGCTCAACTTTTGCTCTGGATGCTGCAGCTCGAGGACCAAAATGAACAAGAAATTCTCTGCGTAGACCAATATCCTTTATAGAATTATAAGCTTGGTTTATGGGTATTAAATCAACCAGCATGTCCATCAAACTACCAGTTATCTCTGTGATCATGGAAAAGAATTGTGAACAAGAAACTTTTGCCAGCCCAAGTTTGGTGATTGCAGCAATGCAAGTTAGCGCGAGCATGAGAAGTGACATATCACTTCCACTGCTTAAACTCACAGGCATATTTTTTCCCGACCTGGGAAGTCAGTCAAAATATCAATTAGGCATTGTCTTCAAAAATTTGACATGAAGAAACTAGGTTTGACTGTTTGAGCTATAAAAGCTAATATCTCAATATATAGAAACATAACAGTGGAGCTTACAAAGCAGTGGCAGCAGTGAAGCATGTGTTCCCTTCAATCTTATTAATGAAAGATGTCACTACAGCTGGAATTTGATCAGACCAAAACCATTCATATGCTTCAGGTTGTTTGGAAGATAACTTTTCTCTGATTAGGCTCTCCAGGGGAGCAGACAGCCTTAGTAAACTGGATTAAAGCAACATTTAAACAAGTTTAAGTCCCAAATCAAGTAAGGAGTGTAATAGAATATTAAAAGTAAAAAAGTAAAGAAGGAAAGAGAGAATTAGTTAAAAAATGTAGCAATGAGAAAAGTACATCAACAATCAGCAGAAAATCAAAAGGAAAAAAATTCAGTACACAATCTTTTTTGTGCATGTGTAATAATCCAGACTAAATGATATTCAACATTTGTCCATGAGATAAAGTACTTCCATATGAAAGTCACGACACAAGTTTTCTTCCTTAAACACATGCAACCATAGATTTATAACAGATGATTATTATAATACTCAATACATAGCAGATTTCATTAAAATAGGCAAGGTAGTCTAAGATTTAAACTTCAGAATTTAACATTAAGATGAACGCTAGCTGTAGAAGACACACTTAGTCAAATAATAGGTCTTTTTTCCTTCTGATAAATAAGTATAATGCAAAGTAATAATCTACCTCCTTTGAACAAGTTCATTGACATTTCTGTCTCTACCATCACTTCGGGATGAAATTTCACTTGCAGCTTGCAATAAGGAGTACACAGCAGCCTGAGATAATTAATGCAACCTTTTTTTCAGTTTGTAATAAATTGCAGGAAAATGTGGAAACAATGAGCTCAACTGCAAAATGACAATGCTGAAAAAATAATAACAGTTCTTATAGCAATGGAAATAGAAGAAAAATTACCCAGATTCAATTATGATGGAGTGCAAGTGCATCAGCAATAATTAACTCGGTGCCAACAATATGAAAGATGCCCATTTGTATGATAGTTCTAAAAGGAAATATAACGTAGGAAAGGAAGTGAAGCCAAGTGGTCCTAGGTCCTAACAACAGAGACAATAATGCTAAATTACCCAAAGCTAAAGACTCAACCCGAATGTGGATACTAAAGGAAATTTTACTAGTTAATAATTTGTAAAATTATTCCTGAAAATTTGCTAAATGAAAAAAAAAATGAGGTCAATTTGTTAGACAAAAAAGATAAAGCATTGCTTCAAAAAAATGTAAACATAGCACGCCAATTTACAAACATATGCAAAGGTTTACAGAGAGAAGTCAATGAAGAACTACCATTCCAAAGACTTTAGTAATTCCTTCTGCAGTTCTGTCAGTTTTGTTATTATGACTCAGATGAGTCATACCATTCTGTCATCACATCAGTCACTACTGGATCAATTTGTTTGGTAAAAGGGGAGAAGGAAGGAAAAAAGTGCAGTTCCCTGATAATGCCTTTCGATAAAGAAAGCAGCGGGTATCTGTATCCCAAAAGTGCTTTTAAAAGTTGGCAGCAAAGAATGATAATTAGTTTATTGCCATTTGATGCACTTTGTGTCCTTTCTTCTGATGGATGAAGAAATCAATTAATAGTATTGACAATAAAAAAGAATTACTGAGAAATGCTTGTAGACACACTGCCTAGATATAGCGCAATGATTATGAATGGCAACAATAATGTATAATATGTTCTATTGACTCTGATATCTATGTCTTTGGTCACATGCCTAACTAAGGAAAACTTCTTCACATAACCATGACCGTCCTTGAATATTACCATATGTTAGTGCATTTTTTCTGAGAACACCAATGAAAGCCTGCATCATAATACTTATTGTCACACTTCTTCCTTTTAAAATTCAACTAACAAATATCTGTCACAGCTCAGATGAGTAACACAAGAAAATGGTATGCTATTGCAAAGCTTATCAAAATTTCATAGGCACAAAGATGTGTCATACTTTATACATGATATGGCCCAAATGATAACTATTGAACAATATCCGTGATAATACCTGATAGGATAGTGCCTTCACCCAGGCATTTTGATCTATCCCAAGCCAGGCAGTTGAAAACCAAGAAACTCTTGAAAAAAAGCTCTGCTCTTTAATTGCCAGCTCAAAAACCCTGGTGGCATCATATAAAGACTGGAGAAGCCCATCACAAAAGTCTTCGTCTTCCAATGACTTATTCAGTTTCACCTTCATTTTCTCAAGGTCTGTGCTGGTTTTAGCTTGGGGAGTCCCATTGACAGTCACACCATCATCAGAAGATGTATACGGGAAGAGGTATACCCTCCTTCTAGGTTTAGAAAACGTTAAATAGTATTTGCTATATCCCACCAATCCATGGTCATTGTTTGACGATAAATCATGTCTAATGAGGCATCTCTTTCTTGAGCTACCCCATTTACTTAGAAGGCAATGCAAATCAGATACTTTTTTGCCCAAATAAGGGGAATCACGTTGATCTTGTGACAGCCAATGATTTGAAGAGCTGCCAAAAGAAATGACATAAAAAATAACGTACACACGAAGAATTTTTTGCAAGATCTAACCTCAAAGGGTAGCAATAGCAAAAAATAAAGCGCACTAGTTCAAGTAAGCTATTTTTCTTTTGGGGGGGGGCTGTGAAATCCACACTATGAGGATTGCTTATTTTTAAAGTTAAATAGTTGCCCTATTAAGTATTAACCCAGGATATATCCTTGTAGGCAGCTGTGGCCCCTCAAACTTAGAAAGTACAAAAAATAATTGCATGCCTGATAATAGATTGATATATAGAGCACCTTACTGACGTATGAATTAGCAAAAAAGTTGTTACTAACTGTGCAGGAAATGTTTAAACCGCATCAAATCATACCAAGAACTTGCAAAAACCGTGCATTGTAACTACTTTCTACGTTTCTTTATCGGCCTCATAGAGTCATATCCTCAACCAGTTGGTGGATATAGCATAACCCAATCCAACAACAAAGTTAAAAAGAAGCCTGTTGCAATACATTCACTTAATTCTAATACAAACATTTCGATGTAGATAAATAACATCTGGCAACAGAAAATCTAGAAGGGGAATTACATAATCAGTTTGAGTGATGAAGATAACAAACAAAAGTTTCATTTGCCTTCTTTCTTCTTATCCAAATTATCAGAAATTAAGTAACGAAGCTTGCACATTAAATAAAAGGTAAGTTAAAACCTAACTGCGTCCATAATTATCCAGATAAGAAGATGAGGATGAATAGTAATCTGAAGAACCAAAATTGAATAATACAAAAGGAATATAGCATATGATCACCTTAACGATACAAAACTGTTGTGGTGTAACTTAACTGCCATGTAGTGGGTAAAAAAATATGGTTGGATCGCCGGAAAATTCAGTGAATAGTTGGAGAAGGAGAGCGCAGAAAGGAAATTTTGGGGAGAGGGGGTGTCCGTTTGGGGACACAGAAAGGAATGCTGACGTGGCAGGAGGGGCCTTTATCCGAATACGTGGAGAACCGAGAAATCACATACCGCGAGCGCAAGTATTCCAAGTCTATCAGTCCGAAAGTATCCACAGACGAAGGTTTGCGTGCGGAAGTGGCAAGGGGCCTACTAGAACAACTGGTATTTCTCCTCTCATTTTTTTGGAATTTATAAGAAAATGTTTGGATCAATTTATTTTAAGAATAATTAATTTTTTTAATAAAATAATTTTTTTAAAAAAAATTGAGTATTTATTTTACCTTCTTTAAAAAAAAAATTAATTACTACATCTAAATACAAAATAATTTTTATTTTTAAAAAATATATTTTTTCAAAGGCATAAACATTTTTACTAAATCTAAATAACTAGGTCCTAAACCATTTCTTTATAGTATGGTTAGTACCAGAAGTGTATTTTATAATTTTTTTTAAAAAATAATTTAAAAACTCTTAAAAAATATTTTCTTTATTTTTTTAATACATTTGTTTTAAAAAATTACAAATTTTTCATTTTAAAAAATAAAAAATACATAACAATATTGTCACAACGTGACGATAAAAAAAAATACTGTTATTACCTTAAAGCGACAAAAGAAAAAAATATAAATTAAAAAATTAAAGTCACTACTAATTAATTAAAAAGATAATTAAAATCCTTTAAAACTAAATACTGGCCTTGAAATCAGAAAAATTATTCAGGAGTCTAATTATACTTGAAGAATGTGTTAAGTACCTTACAATGTCTATTTCTAAGAATAATTATCTTAGATCATTTCTGATTAACTTCATTGTACTTTAATTACCCTTTTTTTTGTTAATGTAATGATGAAGATGTGAAATATAAAAGAACTATACCTACCTTACTGAGTAAGTGCCTAAATAGAGATAACGATGAAATTTTGATTAAGAATGATGTATGATCACTTTCCTAAGGATGACAGAGCATTAGAGGAGAATGAACTTCCACTTAAAACCTATAAAAATTATGACTATAAGTGAAAATGAACTTCCACTTAAAGTCTTTAGAAATTGGGACTTTACAAGAATAATGACTTCCACTTAAAACCTGAAGATGCTAGGACTTTTAGGGAGAATAAACATCCACTAAAAACCTTTATAAAGTATGACTCTAGAAAAAAATAAATTTTCACTTAAAGCTTAGAGGAATTAGGATAATCCTTGGAATCATAATTGGAATGATGAACAAAGTAAGAAAAGAATATTTCCAAAATTATCTTTAATTTCATAATTTTCACTTAGGTCATTTGAACCTTCATATTAAAACACTAGAAATACTTTAATCAAAATAAGCCTATGAAGCCCAATTTTAATCTTCCATTTAAAACTACTTGCTAAAGTAAAATTTGGACTTTGAATCCACTTATTTGCAATTGATC
>JASKGM010037977.1:0-14289 GCA_034509205.1 Ceratonia siliqua
TAACCTAGACAAGGCTTGATTGCTAAATCAAATATATTTTAATGCTTGCTCGGTAATAGTTGTTGGGAAAATTGATTTTACCATTTTGATTTTAATTTGAATTCTTAAAATGAACTAATATGAGGGCTTTAGTTTTTCCTTGCTAGTGATTGAAGTCTTGAGCATTTTCTATTATTGATTACAAACCCTATAGATGTTGCTTTGAGGTATGCATGGTATTTTAGCCTATGCAATTGCTTGTTTTTTTTGTTTCTAGGCTTATGTTTTAATATGTTGGCCCAAGAGATTATTTTAAACCATTTATTTATGTAGTTTGTTTCTGGTTATGTATGACATTTAAGGTTTTGGGCTATAAGAATTTGGATACCCTAATAATTCTCCTCTTGGATTGTTTTAATTTTATGGCTTTTAATATGTATAGCCATAATATAATGTGTCAATTTGTTCTAGTGAATCGCAAATTCAAATGATTTAAAAGCTAGCCCAAAATTTTAAAATATTTTATGATATTATGGGATTCTAATGTTAGTATAGTGTGACTCGAAAATTTTTAACATCAACTAAGGCTTTCATATTGTGTTTATTGTTTATTGATTCTTTGTTTTTATGTTTATGTTAGAGTACTGGGCCAATTTTGTTTTAGTCATTTTGGATTGTGTTGTTGTTGTCTTTGAACTTTGTTAACCTCAAAGGTTGCACGTTGTGAATGAGCTCATTACACCTTAAAATAATTATAATGTGCTTATTTTATAATTATTGGTTTGAACTAGTTGTTTAAGTTCATGAAGGAATTTATTCTTGTATTACTTGCATATCTATAAGTTGCAAATATATATAATTCCTTTAAGTAAAATATAATATACATTTTTAATTTTTAATGATAAATGTAATCTTATTTGTTGAAGCCTATTATTGGAGACCTATTTTAATTTAATATAATCTTATTTTGAACAATGTGCTAGACTATTTATATAGTCACGAAAAAGTTTACTTAATTCAAAATGAAGTATAATTTTATTACATTAAGACATTATTAGCATAATAAATTAATTATTTAATTTATGTTATGCTTATATTTTAATTAATATTTGTCTTAATTTATGCACACCATTGATGTCGTGTGATTAATATGCATTTGATTATTAAAGAGCAGCCACAACATCTTTAATAAGCATGAAATAGAAAATTTCATTAATTTCTTAATTAGCCCACATGTATTAAGAAATGTTCATAATTTACTAGGTTACATCATAAAGCTAGTGAGTCAACTTTGTGTTAAAATCTTTGCCCAAAGGTAGACTTTAATAACATGTTGATTCGTATTTACATTTGATTTGTCTTACATTGGTAAGCTTATAATTATGTTGTATACTTACAAGAATTTAACTTAGGCATTAGTACCGAAGATGGCCCTGAAAAGTTTTTATAAGAAATAAATAGCACGAACTCTAAGTTATGGTATGATGCCATGAAGGATGAGATGGATTTTCTGGCAAATAATCGAGTTTAGGATCTTATTGAGGAGCCTAATGGGGTGAAGGCCATTGGTTACAAATGAGTATTTAAAACCAAGAAATATTTCAAAGGAATAATTGAGCGTTTTAAAGCTAGATTGGTAGCTAAGGGTTTTACTCAGAAATAGGGTATTGATTACTTTGAGACCTTATCTCTAATCTATTTTAAGGATTCCTTTAGAATCATTAAGGCCTTAGTGGCTCATTTTGATTTAGAACTACATCAGATGAATGTCAAAATCACTTTTCTGAATGAAAATTTAAATGAGGTAGTTTATATGAACTAACTTGAGGGTTTTGAGGAAAGTGGGATTGAATGCTTATTGTGCAAATCAAAAGTCAGTGGGAGCAAGTTTATTTTTTTAGTTCTCTATGTTGATGATATTTTGCTTGCTGCCAATCATTTGGCTTTCTTGTTTGATACCAAACAAATGTTATATAGAAACTTTGATATGAAAGATCTTGGTGAAGTATCTTTTGTATAGGGGATTCAGATCAATAGAGATATAACTCGTAGTCTACTAGGATTATCACAGAAATCTTCTGTTGATAGAGTTCTACAAAGATTCAGTATGAAACACTGTAAGCCTAGGGATGTCTCAGTTGCCAAGGTTGACAAGTTTAATAACAGTTAGTGCCCTCGGAATGAGATTGAGAAATAACCAATGAAGGATATTCCTTATGCGAGTGTTGTAGGGAGTTTAATGTATGCACAAGTTTGCATTAGGCTTAATTTGGTTTTTTCTACCAGTGTTCTTGGGTGATATTTATCCAATCTTGGAAGTGACCATTGGGTTGCTGCTAAGAAAGTGATGAGATACCTAGAGAAGACAAAAAAAAAAGTGCTTGTATACTGGAAGGTTAATAACCTAGAAGTAGTTGGTTACACGGATCTTTATTTTGCTAGATGTTCTAATGATTTGAAATCGACTTCGGGTTGTATTTTCATGTTGGCAAGTGGTGCCATATCATAGAAGAGTGTTAAACAAACAAGTTCTCCTATAGGAGAGTACTTGGCTACCAGAGTTGAACCAAAATACTCCTTAAATGGAGGGTTGTGGGTTCAAGCTCTAGGGACGCCCACTATTGTGACAAATAAATAATAAGTGGTGTGTTGGACTAGGTTGTGATGGCTGGGCTTGCTTGCGTAACTGTGGCAATCTCGAGATTGTAATAAATACAATTCAAAAAAATAACAAGACTTCCAGTGAATCTAAACATATAGAGTTAAAGTACTTAACCGTTAGAGATCATGTGAAGAATGAGGTCATTGTTGTTAAGCATATTGGTACAGATTTAATGCTAGCTGATCCACTAACCAAGGGTCTTAGACCTATGTGTTTAAGACGCATGTCAAAAATATGGGTGTTTTGAGTTCTTTTGATGTACTTGGTTAGTGGGAGTTTTGTTTTATTTCAGCACTCTAGCATTGTGGACTTTATTATCACATGGTTGAGTATATGCTTATATGCATTAATT
Source organism: Ceratonia siliqua (assembly GCA_034509205.1). Classification (NCBI taxonomy): domain Eukaryota; kingdom Viridiplantae; phylum Streptophyta; class Magnoliopsida; order Fabales; family Fabaceae; genus Ceratonia; species Ceratonia siliqua. The sequence goes on from JASKGM010037977.1 coordinate 2,994, forward strand.
TACATTTATTTACCCACCCATGTTTTATTATGTACATTTGCCTTGACAATTGATACACTTATCGTTGAATATAAAATATTGTTGGTAGTATACTTTTGTGATGGTTGCAAGACCATGGTGGAGGCAAGACTCGGTGTCAGTTTTATCAAATTTTAATTGATTATGCCTCACTATCGACACCATTTTGGGATTTTGAAATAATATACTAGCATAAGTTTTTGCTAGGAATAAATTTCTCTGTATGGCTTATGTGGAGCATGTTGAATGAAGGAAATCGTGGTGGACCGACATTGAATATAGCATGGTGAAATCACATGTTGGTGTTATTTTCATGCTACATTATCACTTCACGTACCTTGGTTTATGATATTTATTATGTTTGTGACCATGAAAGGTTTTTCATTAATTAAGAGTTAATTACCGTCATGATTTGACATTTTTAAGTCCCATAACAATGGGTCATTTATGAGGTATTATCCTTGGATCGATGTTTTAAAATTGTGGCTACATTGTAAAACTTTGTTTCAGCCAAAGAATCGTTTACAAAATAAAACGTTTTATAAATATTATGCAATTAGTGTAACCTAAGTGGGAGAATGTTAGAATTTTTCTATTGTAGGCTGTACTAATTGAAGGTTTTATGGTTTTATAAAATTGGCTGATTATGGATCCACTGGGAGATGGTTAAAGTCTATGTTATAATCACTATTGTTTTTGGACTTTACATACCTTGGTTATTTTGATGTGTTTGGTGGCTTAATGTAGGCCCAATTCTATAGGCCCATAATGGGAAGGCTTATTAAGGTTATTTTATTTTTATAAAAGGGTAAGTCACACCTCCACTCCTAACCTAATAAGGGAGATTATTGATATCTGATCTTTGGCTTGCCTCATTGACCGCTACATTTTATCTGGAGCTGAAGAAGAAGATCTTACTTGTCTGGATCGTTCCAAATCAGTAAGCATGTCGAAAATAGGTACGCTCATAAATTAATTTTATAAACACTATTCTAAATTCATACAAAATATCAATGTTGCTTAAAAGTGGTACTTAGAACAAGTGCCCCACCAACTCTCACCGTGTCTCATTGACTCATTCGAATGAAGGGTTTATTGTCTCACGTTATTAGTGTTATAGTTGCTGATATACTTGAACAACTCTAATTTGCAAGAGGTTGTTGTGAAGGTCATAATCCATCCTACTCTTTAATTGTTGCCTTATAAATAGTATGAAACTATTGTGTCCATGTTACGTTAACTAAAAGACATCACTTGTAGCTTGACAAGTTATGTACGTCTCTTTAATGAAAACTATTTTTCATTTGCAATTTATTCTAGTGTTGTATTATTTTTTTGTCATTTTTTTATTCTCTTTTTACATTGATAAAAGGTTTGTTTGTTTTCATTTATCAATCTCTTATTCTTAGTTTCTTATTCTATAGCCACTATTGTCGAAATTCATTATCATAATAGTAAAAAAATTCTAAATTAAATTTATAAGGCATTATTTTTTACACTTATCTTTTATTCATCATTGAATGCTTGAAATTTTTAAAATTTATTCAATTTCTTAGTGTTAGAATTAAGAAATGCCTTTCATGTGTGAAAACTTTCTTGTAATGTAATTTCTTTTGCTTTATGTAATAATGTACTATGGTAATATAGTTTAACTTTTATTATTTGTTTTATAAATTTTTACTGTTACTGTTATTATTAATTATACTATCGTGAGAATGATTCCCCTTGACAAAAATCATAGATTCACCATAGCATTCAAATGCACAAAAGGAATAGAAATAAAGAAAGCCATAAGCATTGATATGACACAGAGCTAGCATTAAGGATATATCAACCGCAAAGTAACCAGAACCTCAACCATGAATTAATTTCACCGAGTAATTCTCATAATTCATATAGTTTGAAATTGGCATAGCCAAGGTCCATACAGAGTGAATAGAGAAAGCCCAAATTCATTTTTATCTACTATGATATTATAATAAACAGATTGAGCATAAATGATATGCTAGTAATATCCATCCTAGTAAACCATGTCTCCAAATAAGATGGAGTGAGATTTTGTAAAAACATTTGACAAGGAACTACTTACCTGAGGCATCGTCAAACAGAAGAATCCTTCAATGAATACACGTTGAAGGAAAATGACAACCTTAATTGCTGCATTAATGAAAGAATGGTTGTCCATATTGCATTTAGTTTTCTTTTTCAACTTTCAATTACTTACGTTTAAAGTTTTCCCAATGTCCTACGTAATGTGCTTGTGGAAGGAAACTTCTGGAACTGAAAAAGAATGACTTTTGTATGCCTATATATTTAGTTTTTCAATTAAATGAAAGAGATCAATTTAAGCCCCTCACTTTCTAACATTTTTCTCCTTGTAAACCCACCAATAGCTAGTTGCTGCCTTTTCCATTAGTGTTGAGCCATATTGTTGGACCTTGAAAGCATGAGAGAAGTGCGAAGAAAAAATAATGGCCTTAGTAAATATCTCTCTTCCTCCAGCTCCTATTTTTACAGGAGAAAATTTTACCTGGCAACTAAATGAAGGCCTATTTGACAGTTTATGGCCTTTGTGATGTTGTGGATGAAAGCTCAAATACAATACAATAATAGGATCTATAACATGATTAAAGGAGTAGGGATTAAGAATACCTAAGAGTGTTGATGAATTCATGAGAGAAAGCTTTTGTCCTCCTAACCCTAAATGCTCTCTTCTATATGATTTAAATGGGGCATTCCTACAACACAAATAGGGTGGAGATCAGAGGCCCTTCCTTATTTTCATTCTATGTGCTAACTTATTCATCATGGTCAGCCTACTTACGCAAGGCCCTGAATTCATAGTCCACAATTATATTTGACCCCAATGTTCAAAAAATTGGACCAGTCATTTAACTAGTGGAGATAGTAGGTCATGGGTCGTGGTCTAATTGGGATTAAATTGCAATCAAACCAGTATAAATTAAAATACATTTTTTAATTGTTTATATTATATAATACTATATATTAATGATATAGTATAAAAATAATTAAATAATACATATTAATATATATAATATTATTAAATTATTTAAATATACATACAACACTAATATTTTAAATTATTTAAAATATACATACAGCACTATCAATTTATAAATATTTTTATTATTTTAATCATTTAAAATTGACTCCTCTCCCCATTTTTTCTACTTCATGAGTGATGTCCATTTCCCCATAAGGCTTCAACATCCAATTAAAGTCACTCATTACTCATTAGTCAGGGTACTCTATATTACATAGAGCGAGAAGAAGGAAGAGGAAGAATCAAAGAGGGTAGAGCTGCTCTGTGAAGCTGGGCATTCAGTGTTCTTATGGAGGAACATAGACGAAATAATAGAAAGGGCCTTCAAAAAAGGGCGATGGAGTGATGGGCAGTTGCTTGTGAGCTGCTAAGTAAAAGTATCCCAAAAGTATAGGCGCAAAAAGATTGATCCTTGTTGATTGTTAGCGAGTTGAACTCATTCTCTTGCCATGCTTACTTTCTAGAGCTATTTCTTTCTTTCTTCTCTTCTTCTCTGAACATTTCCTTCTCACTTGCTCATTTTGCTAGAATATTGAAAAAAAAAAAAATGGGTCACTGGTGACCTTATCGGTTTTAAGGGTTTTTCCCCTGTTTAACCAGAGGTCACTGGTTTTGTCCCTAGTTTTTTAACCACCAAGTTTTAGGGGTCTACCGAATAGGTTTGGGGATCGGTTCCCATTTTTTCAGTTCGACTAGCTGGTGTGATCTGGGTTTTAGAACACTATTTGACACACACAAATATTAATTTGAGTTTTATGAAATAATTGAATTACTTAAGTCCACATATGAATGTTAAAATATTCCAACATCTCTCACTTAGACTACATAAATCAAGTTTTTTTTTTTTAAATAGATACTCTAGATTAACAATACACAATGTGGCCACAATAAAGTGTCAAACACGATAACACATCTCAAATAGATCCATAACAAAAATACGAGTCCATCAACAATACATAAAATCATACTCGATAGGAGTACTTAAATCATACATGTGAAGTACCCATATTCCTAATGACCTAACTTAATGTGAAATGTGAAATAGGAAAAAACACGCCAAAGTCACGTGATCACAATGTGCAATTCCTAACACAATGGCCTTAATATATGCTCAAGATGCCTACTGAGATTCAACACAATATTTCAGATAACACAATTATCACAAAATTTCATGCTTAACTCTATGACAATATCAATAATATAACAATCACAATATTGACATCAAATGAATACACAATGTCTCGAGACAAAACACAAAACACAAGGTGTCTATAAGAACAAAAGATATCTGAAACTCCCATTAACCAAAGGCTTCAAAGGTCTCACTAGTCCCATATAGGTTACATGATCTTTAAACACTTCAACAGGCACGTATTTGTTAGAGGATCTGCAATCATGAACTCTTTGGGTAAACACTGAACAAGAGTTTCACCTTCAAGAATTTTCTCTTTAACAAACATATATTTGATGCCAAAATGTTTTAGGCGCTTAGAGCTATTATGACTCTGGGAGTTACTCATAGCATCATAGTTATCACAATATATGGTTAGAGGCCTGATATACTCTCTATAACACGAAATCCAAAAATCAAATTTCTTAACCGTATTGCCTGGCAAAAAGCTTCATAACATGCCACATACTTTGCCTCCATAGTGGAGCTAGCCACACTGTCTTTTTAACACTTTTCCACGAAATAACTTATCCCACCATCATAAAGATGTAACCTAAAGTAAGAGTCACATTATCATCACAACCTCCATGATCGGAGTCAGAGTAACCTATCACTTCAAGATGATCAAACCTCCTATAAGAGAGCATGTGGTATTTGGTACCTTAAAGATACTTCATCACTTTCTTTGCAGCTTACTAGTGAGCCACTCTAAGATAAGTATTTACCCAATATACCAACTACAAAAGCAATATCAGGACATGTACAGACTTGAGCATACATGAGACTCCCAACAACAGAAGCATAAGGAACATTTCTCATCTCAATTTTCTCTTGATCATTTTGAGGACACTAGGTCTTTCAAAGTTTCACACCTTTTTGAATAGGTGCAGCACAGAGATTGCAAAATAAGTTGACAACATATGTTTAGTCTTAAGTAGGAGACTAAGATCTTTACTAGCTAAAAGATATAATAGCAGTATGACAAACTTACTCCCAAACTTACTCCCCCTATTTTTCATGTATATGTATTGATCAAGAACGTTCTTTTCAAAACCCAAAAAAACTAATTGTTTCATCAAATTTCATATACCACTGCCTGGAGGCTTGGTTCAACCTATATATTGACCTCTTCAATTTACACATCAAGCGCTCTTCACCTTGCTTTATAACACCATCTAGCTGGTTCATATACACATTTTCAAAAAAGTCTCCATTCAAAAATACAATTTTAGCATCCATCTAATGAAGTTCTAAATCAAAATGTGCCACTAATGCCATCACAAACTGTAAAGAATCTTTAGTAAAGACGGGCGAGAAAACTTCATTATAATCAATACCCTCTTTTTGTCTATAACCCTTAGCAACAAGTCTACCTTTATATCTCTCAATTTGACCCTTGGTACCACGTTTGGTCTTAAAGATCCATTTACACCCAACAATTTTACAACCAACAAGCAATTAAACTAAATCCTAAACATCACTTTTATGCATAGAGGATAACTCATCCTCCATAGCATCCAACCATTTTTATCCATAAGGACCAAAAAAAGCTTCTTGGAAAGTAACAGGGTTAGATTCCTTCTCATTATCATAGTCATGCTCATGTAGGAATGTAACAAAATCTTTATACTAAGTAGGCTCAGGAATTCTCTTAAATCTCCTCATCCCAACAACTAGAATCTCTTTTTCATTTGCTATTAGAGTTAGGGCCCCGAGAGGATCCAAACCTCATTATCCACAACTTCACTGTCAATCACTCCTCTCACTGAAGTTGGGATAATAGGTATGGGCACAATGATACAATCCTCCTTAAAGTCAATAGTGTGTGGTTCTTGAAAACCCTAGTGCTATGACAATGACAATAAAATCTAGAACCTCTCGATCCAACACAGTAGCTAATAAAGTACCCACTAACAGTCATGAGATCAAACTTCTTCAATTGTGGGTTATAACAACTCACCTCTACCTTGCAGCCCCAAGAACGAAAATGCTTTAAGCTAAACTTCTTGCCTAAGAACAGCTCATAAGGAGTCTTGGGAACAAACTTACAAGGTGCCTGATTCAAAATATATTGCAATCTTCAATGCATCTCCTCATAAAAACTCTACCAATGACTAAGTATGGATCTCACCATATCCATAAGAGTACGATTACACCTTTCTGCAACTCTATTCTGCTAAGGAGTGCTAGGCATAGTGTATTGCTCCTCAATACCACAATCTAATAAGAACTTAGCAAAAGGTCCAAGATTTCTCCCTGTTTCATTATACCTGCCATAATACTCACCACCTCTATCAAACCTTATAAATTTAATATGTTTCCTAGTTTTCAACTCAATGGTAGCCTTGAAACTCTTAAAAGCATCCAAGGACTTAGATTTCTCACAAAGCAAATCATTCCAACCATATCGAGAAAAGTCATCAATAAAGGTAATGAAATACTTAAAAGCACCCATAGCAATAGGAGTAATAGGCCCACAAATATTTGTATGAATTAACTGCAAAATTTCAGTACTTTTGGTAACCTCACCTTTATGTGCTTTAGCAGTGAGTTTTCCCTTGATGCAATCAATACAACTGCAAAATAAGAAAAATTTAGAGTGCGTAGAACACCTTTCTTAATCATTCTGTCTTTAGAAATGTGACACAGTCGTCTATGCCAAAGCACAGAAGAATTTTCAGTAACTACCACACGTTTTCCCAACAACAACATTAATAACAAAACATTTTTTATCAACAAATAAATAATCTAAATCCAACATGTACAAACCATCACATAAAACACCAGTACCAACCACAACAGAATCATCAATCAAATAAATTTTTTTATTACTGAAATTAAAAGAGTATTCACATCCATCCAAAACTGAAATAGAAATCAAATTCCTTCTCATGGAAAGTACATAAATGGTATCTTTTAATACCAAAGCATGTCCAGAAAATAAATTTAAAGAAACATCTCCTATGAATTATGCTCCAACTTTTGCTCTATTAACAACAGTAATCATTAATTTTCCATCACTTGGCATCATTTTCCTTCTGAATGCCTATAATGTGTTTGTATTGTGAATAGTAAGACTAGTATCTAACCACCAAGTATTAGGGGGAACATCAACAAGATTTGATTCAAAACATATTAGAGCTAAGGGTACCTCTTTTCTTCTTAAGCCAATATAAAACCTTATAACAATAAAACCTTTTATGCCTAAAATTTTGACAGAAGTTGCATGTTCCCTTGAAGACATCATTCTCATTCTTAGTCCCATGTGGTTTGCTTGTCTGAACATCCTTCTTTCTAAATTGAGGTGCCCATGAGAAACCATCTGAATACTATGAGCCTTCTCCTTTTCCATATTCTCTTCTTCTTGAGTGAGAATAGAGATCAAATCATCAATACCTTACTCTTTTTTTTAGTGTTAGATGTGGTTCTCATCATGACAAATTAAGGTTGGAGAAATTCAAGAATCTACCAGACAAGAAACTACTTTCCTAAATCTGTATTAATGGATTTTTGTTTGTTATGCCAGTTTTCAAATTTCATCACATTCTCAAGCACACCACTCACACCATCATACTTGGTGTTTTATAGCACACAAAGATAATTTTGTTTTTCATTCTCATTAAATTTCACAAACTTCTTAGCCATGGCATCAAGAAACTCCATAGCATTCTCAGTGCATAAATACTTTCCTTAACATGCTCATGCATTTAGTGTTTGGCCATCATGAGGCATACTCTGTTGGAATGCTGCCATCTTTCACACTTACCCTCAATCTCTTCCTTCTCAAGAAGGGTAATATCAGCAATAGGTGTAGGAGGCTCTACCTCTCACAATGCTAAATACAAATTTGAAATAACCAAAAATAATTTTAGAGATCCAACCCAGTCTTTATAATTGGTCCTATTGGTATCCAAAAACTTAATACCACCCATTTATATAGGCAAAGCTAAAAGTATTGCACAAGGACAGATTTAACACAAATGTTAACATAAATATGCCAAAAATATCTTTCATATATTAAATATTTTACAAAACACAATGAAGTTCCCATGTCATTATAATCCTACATAAGGGTCCCTGAATTACAATGTATAAGCAACTTCCACAACATTTAACATTACATCCCTAAAGTCTAATACCGATAGGATATTAAAAAAAATTAGAATATAATATTTAATATACTTAATAACACAAAGAATTATATTAATAGTGGCAGATCGATAGGGTAAGAACATTACTAATGCATTCTTAATATATGTTCATAGTTCATTATCTCAAAATGTGAAAAGCTTCACTTTTGTAACATTTGTAATGATTGGTCCCATGACAGGCAAGCTCGCAACCACACAAATCATAAAAAATTATTAAATTACCAAAATTGAGCTCACAATTTAATTCTCAATTTATTTGTACCAAAACAGAAAATTTCACAAATTATAACACTTTTAGGTAATAAATTAGGCATAACTGGGACTCAAATTATTTTAGCAATGAAAAAACATTACCAGATAGAGTACCACACACACACACACACACACACACACATATATATATATGCTAAAATATGTTAAGAACTCACACAAAAAATTCCAGGTCCCAAATTCAAGAGTATAGTATAGTTCTAACACTGAAAAGTTTTAAAAAATTAATAATAATTAATTTTGGTGCTGGAAAAAAATGTGAAAAATTCCCAATAGGTAAAAATTGGAGAGTAGGACAAGACTGGACCAAGTGACGATTCTGCAAACAACCATGGAGGTCTCCATAAAATGTATTTTTTTGGGTCCATTTTAGAGTAAGTCTTAATTACACAATTAATATAAATCATTTAATCTTCCATAACCCTAAAAATTTTTCAAAAATGGTGAAGATTTGGATTTTTCCATATTAATTCTCCAAACTTCCTCCGCCGTTAATGGCGAATTTTACCATTGTTCAGCCAAACAACCTCCAAAGCAAGCAACCATGAAAACAACTCCTAAAAAAATTGAAACAGAGAAGAAAAAAATTATCTAACATTCTCCATTATCCAAAAACTTATCCACACATATAAACAGCCATATAATAGATTAAGCATGCTCTGATATGAATTAAAGCTTAAATACAATACAATAATATGATCTATAGTATAATTAAAGGAGTAGTGATTAGGAACACCTAAGAGTGTTAATGAATCCATGGGAGGAAAGCTTTTGTCCTCCTAACCCTAAATGCTCTCTTCTGTATAATCTAAATGGGGCAATCACAAAACATAAATAGGGTGGAGATTAGGGCCCCTCCTTATGTTCACTCTATGGGTTAACCCCATTATGGTCAGCCCACTTACATAAGGCCCTCAATACATAATTCACAATTGTATTTTAAAAACATAAATATTAATCTGAAAGGAGTTTTATGAAATAGTTGAATTATGTAAGTCTACACAGGAATATTAAAATATTCTAACAGTGTCACATCTTAAGCCAGCAACCCTGCTAACCCAATCGTGGCCCAGGTAAAGCAATGCAATGAGGAAGTTGCTAAGGATGGCAAATCCTTTATCAGTATTCACTTAGCTATGAGTGATGATTTGTTCACAAAGATCATGACCTACATGACAGCAAAGAAGCTTGGGACAAGCTTAAGAAGAGTTCCAAGATAAGATAAGAATAAGATAGATGCAAGTCCTCAATCTAAAAAGGGAGTTTGGGGGCTTAAAGATGAAAGATTCTGACACAATTGAAAATTTTCAAACAAGTTGATAAAATTTGTAAACCATATTCATATTCTTGGAGAAAAGTTGTTTGATCAAAAGGTGGTGAGTCATCTAGAGAAGTTTAAGTCAAAAATTATTTTCTGTTGAAGATTCCGAAGACTTGGCATAATTAACTTTGTCAAAGCTTGTCAAAGCCTTGCAAGCTATTAAGCAAAGAAGACAACTTAAACAACAAGAATCCATAGTATTATTATCCCACTTCCATTCAATAATATCAATGCTTCGAAGAATACTAGTAAGCTTTTGGTGTTCGACTTTAACTTATTGATACACAAGATAGACAGACACAAAATTTGCCATGTCTTTCTTAGTATCGGTCCACCAATATATCTTCTTCAAGTCTTTATACATTTTGGTCAATATCATGTATGATAAAACAACTTAAGAATGTGTCATAAATCAAATAATAAAACTTAATACTCCATAATTCATTTTAATAATACGATTAAGCATAAGCCAATTCCAATAAGTTCTTAGCTACATTTAGATAAAGAATCCACTCACAAAGAGATGAGTGACCTTCACTGATATGAGAAAGGATGACATGTCAACTGGTTAAAAGGAAGTGGGCCTACCTCAGAGGATACGTAAAGCACCCATGTGGCTAAAGGAGTACCATCATTAACAGTGGACCAATTATAACAGAGTATTCTTACTTTCTAGTTGTTATTTCTATTAAGTAATGTATTGCAGAGAGGGGGCTATCTTTCTTCTCCATATATGTGTAATATTCGCACATTAAGGAATACAAGAATAACTTTCAACTTCTTAAACTCCCTATCCCCTTGCTTAGGAGGTGCACAACCTTGAATTGTGCAGGTTACTAGTATCATTTGGTGCTTTCATTGAAAGAGAGTTCTTTGTGAATTCATCAATGGCGAATCAATCCCCAATCATACATCATCAAGCGCTTGAACACTGTTTAAACTGGCTCACCTCCCATGATGAGCAACTCAGTTCATTTGAGAATATTCTTAAAGAAATTAGCCTGAAGTTAACCTCGGTAGAAGGACGATTAGAGCAGGGTTTAAGGAATCTGATTGTTAAGATATTGGGATCATCATCATCTCTGCTGTATCGATCATAAGGAGCATTTGCCAATGGCATTAATACAGTGCATCCTTTTCGGTCTCTGAAGTTGGATATTCCATGCTTCAATGTTGAGGATTGATGTGATGATTTAACCACATGTTTACTTAGGCTTAAGAGTGTTATTTTAGAGTGTTTTGGGTACTTTAGATGAATTTCTATATAAATTTAAGTGCATTTTACATTTATTTAATTTGTT
>JASKGM010037987.1:0-23366 GCA_034509205.1 Ceratonia siliqua
TTGCTTACTATTCAGCCCCTTCCCCGATATATTAGGTTCACTGTCATCTGTAATAGTCAGTTTTTGGCATATGTTTTTATGAAATATCAGAGTTTGTCTCCGTAAAGAACCCTAGAGTTCTATTTCTATCCTTTTGTGTCTCTTTGTCCGAGCTATTCTTCGGATTATTGCTTCTCTCCTACCCTGTCCCTGCGTCACAGCAGCTCCACTTTTAAATTTGAAGGCTACCTATTTCACCCTTTTCTCTTTTGGGACTTCCATAACTTCAAAAAATCTCTCCACTTCAGATAACCAATCTAAAAATTCTTCAATGTACAAATTACCATTAAAGGAAGGAATATCAGCCTTAATCTTGTAATCTTCTAATCCCCTTTAATGCTGAAAATCCCTCCTGTTTTGTCTTCCTCTGATACGAATTTCTTGATGCCCAAAATTTTCATTTTTAGTTATAGAATCACTCTCCAAGTGAATCCGCCTTCTCCTATTATGATTTCCATGCCATTCTCCTTCACGAAATGGCTGATTTCTGGCAAGGTACTCTCTGTGAACAGTGTTTCGTGCATGGCCAGTATTGGGTAACTCCCGATACAGCTCCTCCACATGCTCACTGGTGGTATTCTGGTCTCCACCAGTGCCGACAACCACCCAGCAATCATGAAACGCAACTCAGCCAGTTGCTCAGCTGTGGAGCATTGATGCTCCCCCACCACAACCCAGATATTACGTTCCCTTCGTGATCCATCATTGGATCCACTTGCTCCTCCATTGTGTGTCATCAAGCTAGGAGAAACCTCACTCTGATACCACCTGATGCAGAACGGAAGCTGAAAATTGGAAGAAAATCTGCAAAAGCAGGATTTTCCAAAGGCAGGTACTGTAGATGAACAGTACACTCAAAAAAAAACACAGAACACTGTGTTCTGAGGCAGAAAATCTGATATATTTCATAAAACCAGCTTCAGATTACAAACACCAATAGATATAGTAAGTCTGGAACATGAAGTGACAATTCTACCCCTAACATAACAGCTATTACCAAAGAAGGAATACACCCAGTACATGTAGCCAATAAACATAAAATACTAGACAATACATAATAGAAACAGAACACACACACAATAACTAAAGCAGATACACAGTAACAAGCAAACATATCATTTCTCGGATTTCTTCTGGCATTCCAACTTGGAATAGGGCAATGCTTCCTGGATCATCAAATGTGCATTGCTAGTAAATAGAATCTACACTTAAAAAATTTACCTGTACAAGAAAAGCCATATCGACCACCAATGATGTAATTACACCAATTACTAGCCCCAAAACTCCATTAGCGACAGTAGAAGAACCAATATCAACATCAATCTATAAACAAAAACCATTGATTAAACAATAATTGCAAAGGAGGAAAGTTGTGTCACCATTTATTATTTGGAAACTTCCTACAATGTGGAAAAAATCCATAAAGACATCAAATGAAATTTTACCTCTAAATACTTGGGACCACGGATATAGTTGCAATCAACTGCCTTTCCAAGTAAACAAGGAGTACTCCCAACACTTTGTCGCACAATCCATGAGCCCTGCATTTTTTAAGTTGGGCAAATCAATAAGAAATGCACGGGGTAAAAACTTATGCTGGTTTCGCCAGCTTTGAAGACAGACCAGTACTTAGAAGGAACAAAAAGAAAATACAAGGAAGCAAAGTAAAACATACATACACACACACATACATGTATGAGTGTGTATGTGTGCGCGCACATGCCCAGCCATCTATTCAGCAAAACTCTTCTATAGATGACAGTTGTGTTTACTAAACTGATATTTGGTTGTGCACGTTCATGATAAAGCATAGACAGTCCCCAACAGAGTCACCAAGGTGACATGGCATGATCATACACATATGAAATTCAAATTATCAACAAAATGTCCTAGTCTATGGAAACAAAAAAATGGTATGCTTCAGAAGTATAAATTAAGCCAAATCAAAATACAAGTGTAGTCAGTTGGTAGTAGCACATATCTACTTATTCATAAACTTGGAAATTGAGAGGCTATGAGCATCAGCCCATAAGTGTCTTGCAAAAGATTTAACCCAACGGAATAAAAACCTAGTTATATAGTAAACTGTATGGGTTTCTCTTTATGTCAGGACAGCATGCACCTGTGACTATTCGGAAGGGTACCACCATACCACCTTCGTGGGTTATCTAAAATTCAGTTCTAGAGTCTAAGCAACACCAATTCTACTACACAATTAGGAATAAGATTCAGATCTGGAGTATCAATCTGTAGCATTAAAAAAATCAGATGGTTAAACTCCATATGGACTCAACTCAACCACCGTTAAACAGAAAAAGAAAAAAGTAACTCCAATACTCTAATGACAGCAAAAAAGTATTAGAAAAAAAAATCTGTCCTTTCACTCATAATTTATGAGCCAACCATAACGTTAAACTGAAGAAGAGCAGAAAGGCAAAATAGTGAATGCAAGAAACAAATGGTAGCAAACACATAAATACAGACATAAGACATACTACATACTAAGCACACAAAGACACTGTTATAACATTACTGTACAAAGACATAAGTTCGTCTCTGGGTGCAGATGTGTTAGTTACAAACAGAATCTGTGGTAAATGTGTAAAGCCCAACAAAACTGCAATTTAAAAGATTAACTGGGCAAAGGCAGTGACATAGGACAGCTAAAAGCATTGGGAATTCTGATAGAATATTACCCAATATATACCAATAACAAAAGTCTGCTAGTACCTTTGGGACTGATGGGATGAGCTTGAATCTGCTATTTCGGAATTCATCATCACCATCAACAAAACGTTGCAAGAGGGATCCAGGAACTAACTCTTTTGTCACAAAATAGAATACCATACTATAGTGTGTTGACCCAGGAACCTGCAAACCAAACAGCAGTTATCCAGACACTTCCAAACTCTAAATCCTTAAAGTTTAAAGTGGACTCACTTGAAGATTGATGACCATAGAGAAAAGTCCTTTTTCAGACGCAACCTACATAGACACCAAAAGAAAAAGGGCTATTGTTAATGAAAGTCTCTAAAGGAAAAAATAATCAATAACTACATATTTATTAAACAATGTAGTATAACTGTTACAAAATGCAAATATATTGTTTTTTATATAAGTGATAAGAAAAATACTAAAGGTCTATTTTTTATGCAAAAAAGAGTAAAGTGATTATTCTACCAATATCCTTTATCAAGTAACACAATACAAAGTTCAAAACCAATTGGTTGGGTCCATGTTTACAAAATCAAAATCTACAATGTTATATATATATTGTTATATAAAATAAAAAATTATATAACTATTGATTCAACCAGTCAGACCAGTAAATCATGAACCACTCCCTTTGCCAGTTCAATGGTCAATTCGGTTCTTAAGACATTGGATCTTACAAAAGGGAGCAGGGCATGTGTAGTAAAAAAGGAAGACCATTGGTTTATTCCAAATTCCACACACTAGCTATAATCAATGTTTTAAAACTGGACCGGTCGAGCAGTTTGCGGTTCAATGGTTTGGTCGATGTAGAATGTATTTAATTTTATATACATATATGTTGTAGGTGTATGTATGTATGTATTATTTTTTAAAAATATAGCACTTATCAATCAATTAAACTAATAAAGTACAAAAATTATAAAAAAAATTATAAATGCATATCAAAATAAATTTTTTAGATGTTATAAATTTTTAATGATAACTTTGATAATATACCAAAATATATAATTTTATTTAAGATTAATATATTTTATTTTGAGAAGGAATTAATTTTCAGTATTAGCAAATACATAATATACATATAAAACTTTCATGTTTTAAACTAAAAAACGAGATGGTTTAGTGGTTGCACTTGCACTGTTTCTTAGCAACCCCATTGCTGGGGTTCAAAACCCTGGAAGCACATTTTCAGAAAATGTGCTGTTTTCTGGTTCAGATTTCCTGAACCAGTTCAGCACTAAAATTGTCTGGTTTCAGCCAAATTTCGAGTTAATTGATCAGTTTGTGCCGAACCGGCTGGTTCTGAGGCACCCCAGTTTGTAGGAGTTGACTGGACCAGAAGTAATGCTTGTTCTGAAAGCATAATGGAAGCCTACAAGGAAGTGTGATAGTTTAGCTTTGAATCAGCTGCTCAATTGCTTTTACACTGCCCAACAGCCTCTTCCATCTGGAGTTGGTTATTTGAAATTTTTGGTGAATCTCCTCTCAATTTGGAATAATTTCTTTTAATTAGCTTCAGGCATTTTGGTAGTTCTTAGGAGGGAAAGGCTCTATGGCAATTTACTACCTATGCTGCTCTTTGGTGTATTTGGATTAAGTGAAATGCTCATATCTTCAATAATTCTTCTCAGTCCTTAGATATGATATGAGACAGGATTGTTTATCTGGCCTCTCTTTGGTATTTGCTGCATGGTCTCTATAAGGGAACCTCCCTAATAAATACGCAAAGGGACTGGAGAGCCTTATGTATTGACAATTTTGTTTGTCTTCTCCGGCTTTCTTCTTTCCACCTTTGCTTTGGAGACTATCTTATTAAACATGATGCCAACACCAAACATTGGCATTTAAGATATACTCAAATTAAAATTCTAGCATATGAAACACCTCTTTTTAGTAACACGTCTGTTTTCTCTTCAATAATATTGCTTTTATACAAGAACCAAAAAAAAAGTAAGTACAATAGTTCATTGAGCAGTTTCAGCCTTCAATTCACTGCAAAAGGTATAGAATATGGTGTGGTTTTCTAATACTCACTTGTGATGCACATCCCTGAAGCTTGGCCACATGGTCCATTCTTTTTGTGTCCTTGAACCAATCAACAGCAACGAGATCCATAAGGTGTTTTCCTGCAGGAATCTTTACAATTCAACACAAAGGAATAAGAACATGCCAACCGAGTGATAAATTTTGTTTCAGAAAGAGTAAAAGAATAATAAGAGAAGACCTTTGACTTGTCATGAAAAAAATGCTTGCTTCGGACTCTAAAATTATTTCCATCAGAAATTTTCCAGCAGTCACGAGCATTATCACGATCATCACAGCGTAAATTACCCGAAAAGCAGGACAAGTCGATTTCATTTTCCGGTTCTTCTTCCAGGGCTTCAGTTCAGGAAAACATTATGATTAAATTTCCTTCCTTACTGTGCTCATGTATACATGTATAATATTTCTAGAAAACAAAGGTATAGTAAGCAGCCACCTGTTCCCTTGACATCATTCTCAAGCCCACTTTGGTATGCCTGAAATATTAAAAAAGTAATGCTTAGAATTTAAGAAGTCAATGCCAAAATTATTTGTGGGAATACAAATACAACCTCTTGTTCAGATTCTGCTATTTGAAAATCTTCATCTTCATCAGAGTATTCATCCATCATTACAGAATTTCTATTTGCAGCATTCATTTGATCCAGGGAGAGGGCAGGATGAATAGAAGAATCATGTGGTTTCTGACTCTTCTTTGAAGAAATAGATGTTGAAGACATATTAACCATAACAGGAATTCGTGGCAGAGCATTCCTTTCATCTGTTTGGGCAAACCATTCACGTAAACCTGTCAAAAAAAATTTAATGAGAAGTATACATAGTAATTGCATGCCGACAACGAGTTCATATAGTAGAAAAATACTAGGAACCAAAATACAGCAATAAACAGTCCCTCTTCCTCTTATCCACTAGTTCAAATTTAGCATCTGCACAACTCATGGAATCAAGAAGAAAAAAAAAACGCAGACATCAAAGGTCCTATAAACAATGTCTAACATCACCATGAAATTACAGAAAGAAATAGTAATTAGTAAGTAAAATATTTTCAGTGTGATTTGCACAAGCACAAAATATTGCTAAAGAGAACAACCAAAAAACTCTTAAATTCCGAACTGAAGCCATTACTTTTGACTAAAGAAAAGAACATCTTCAGATCCATACATGTGATAAAATAGGACTTGTGCTTTCATAAAAAACAGGAACCTACAGTTAATTAAAACCACACAGATGTTCATGATAATTTAACTTACAGTGAAATTTCCTACCAACCATTGTTCTTTCCCCATCACCAGACCCTCCCACAAAAGAAAGATGAAAGAAAATCCAAAAAAAAAAAGGAGCCAAATAAAGATAAGTAATTTAAGAAAGAAACTAACACAAGGAAAGGGATAGTAGTACTGTTCTATAAGAAAATTTCAAACCACACACAGCACAAATAACTCACCAGCAACACTATTTAACATTTGAAGGAGACAATGCTGCTGAAATGAAGATATGTAACCCACACCCCATCCCTTCAGGTCAATCTGCATAAGATGCTGGACTTGTGTCCTTGGTCTCCCATTTCGAGATTTTAACGGGGAAATATTAAATCCTCCACCTGAGCAAAAAATCCATAAATCGTAAGAATCTAACATAACATATAAATAATCTACAATTTTACATGAGATGGAGCACTCAATTGAAACAAAAATTGAATTAAGGAAATGAATCAGTACATAATCATTTTAGCTTCAAGTGTTTACCAATATCAGATTTAAATGGTGAAAAATCTGTTTATCAAAAAGGACAAGTTTCATTTCAAATTGACAGAGTGACAGACTTGGTTATGCAATTTGTAAAACATAGGTATTACACATTTACACCTGATTCCACATTCATCTCTTCAATAATGGATGCATTTCACACATTTCAATAAAGTAAAAAACAGAAAATTTAATACCGTACAATAATCTCCATTGTAATCAGCAAGTATCTTCAGTAGCTTTTGCTTACATTTTCCAATTTATTAGTTACAAGCCTAAGACAATTATGTCCATTATAGTGGAGGAAAGATGATGGATTGTTAAAATAAAATATTAGAATCCCTATCTTGAACTTTGGTCCAGATTAATCTTACTCTCAATATGAGCCCGGACACATCCTGGTTGTGGATCACAATTCTCATGCTCCCTGGAACGAAACAAAACAACTGCAAGAAGAAACATCAATGCAAGAAGAAACAGATGGTTAAGATTTTAAACAAAAGCAAGTAGCCTACCATAACTTCCATCGTCATTTCGGCGCCAATAACGTACATAGCATAGATCACGGGGCCACACAAACCTGCAATTCTATGCATCGGTGAGCAGTTTGAGAGAGAGAGAGAGTAAATAAAAACAGACTTAACTTGATACAGTCAATAACTTTAATTTGTGGATGAAGAGCCACTTGTTATTTACTCAAATCCTAAATCATAATATCATAGATACAAATAACATTCAGATCTTAACGGGAGGCATAAATATAGGTCTACTTGACCTGAGGTAAAACATTTTATTTAGAAAAGAACTGGCACATGAAACAGGTAATTTTAGCTCGTGCAGAAGAGAAACCTCTCCTATCATTTATACAACAATAGATCATGTTTACCCTTGTATAATATGATAGGGAACAAAGAGAAATAGATTATTTAGATTGAGAAACATTACATCGGGAACCAGTCCAGCTGAAGTTTATGATAAAGTATTGCTGTATGCCCATCTACCTCCTCAACTAAGCTACCATATTGGAAAGTGCAATCCCACCTGCAGGCATCCAAAAATTAGGAGACTAAAATTTCTCCACAATATAAAAATTTTCTAGAACCTTGGAACATCAAATATCTAGGACTAAAAAAAACCATCTTTTTTTTTCTTTTCCACATACATAAATAAGTTAGAAGTGTCAACTTTAAAACCAAAAATGCACACAGGTGATAAGTTAACCATATATACAATTTTTTCCAGAAGACTAGCTACATACAAATCAAATTACTCACAATAAAAAAAACTTCAACCCCTACTTAATTGTTGGGCATATTAAGTACCTGAATTTAAATCAATATAGTAACAAAATGTAGGCTGCATCTGAGTTATTTTTGTGCAAAAAGAGAATTTTATTAACAACAGAGAAACTGTATCCTGGTGTTTCAAATACTTCCAGTTATAAATAACTTAAAATGTTCTGAATGGTTTAAACTTAACTGATGAGAGAGAACAAAAGAACAGTTCAATGCCCAGGATCCTGCCATTTTTTCCAAAAACATTTTCCAAAATCCTTCTTCATGCTATCATAAAAATCATGGAACCCAGCACAAAATGATGGCAAATATGCAGAACACCTACTCAAACCGTGTTCCATCCATGCTCATCACAAGCTCAAAAATTTCTTCACATGTGGCCTCCACAACACCTACTGCCTTCATAGCCTTACTACAGCTCCTTGGCTGCATAAAGAAGCAATTGAGGATGATTGTGTTTCCCAAAACATCCTTTACAATGGTAAAAATCACAACCTGCAAATAAAGTATGACAGTTACAATTCTTACAAGGTAATCAACTTCAAGAAGCTCTTCAAAAATGCGAAGTCCTGCCAATTTCAGAAAGCAAAGTGATCTATCAGTTTCTACCATTACAACAAAGCCAATCATTGAAACACCAAATTAAATCCTTGGATAACTTTACTGTCCTGTCACCCAGGCAATAAATTACTCTATTATAGAAACAAATGTAGCCAACCATTTTGGCATTGTAAAAGACGCCATTGCCTTCTCGAAAATGCTTGGTTATTTGTATTCTGATTTGACAAATCTGAGTCTATTTCCCGTGTCCAGTCAAAAACTGAATCTGGAGGACCTGCAGCTCATAAATAAAATGTTTAAATGGAGATTACAGCAAAGTAATTGTGAGCCAATAAGCTGCAGGAACACAAAGAAAACCTTTTCCAATTGTTGTCCCCCTTAACAAATTTGGACGAGCCTCATCTTCATCCTCCTGAGCACTGAGCCTAAGGAGAGAGAAAAACAATAGTGGGCATTACAAACAGATAGAAAATTAGGAATAAATGCATGATTACATTGGTATCACACATTGGTATCACACAAGTAACTTAAACTAGAGTTATTTTTCCCAGCAATGCAATCAAAAACTCTTAAAGACAACTACATCAAGTTCCAATTATGTTGCAATGAATAAAGTTGCATCTAAAAAGTATGGACAATGGGTGAGACAATACAAACTGAAGAGATGGACATAATTAAATGATCACCACATCGAGCACTATAATATATAAACTGCAGATGCACTAAGTGGAGAAAGCAAAGCTTAAAAATACTTACTGGCTTTCATGGTCAGAGGAAGAAGCTGTCCTCCCATTATCCATCCCGGATTTGTACTCAAAAGAAATATATTTGTTACAATTTGAAGGTTGCGCTCCCTGATGCTACACAAATTGAAAGTTCAATAGCATCAATCTACCGTCTACACAATAGAAAAGCATAACCTAGCAAGATGAATGATGTATCAAGAATAATGCTTTCTAATTTTCAAGAAAAAAAATGCAAGGAAGATATGATGTCTAACCAGAAATCAGGAATATAGATATTGTTCCAAATTCAAAAAGCATACTTAGATCATGCAATGATGTAACAGACCTGATCAATTACATACTCAATTTTTTCCTTCCAGATTAGTGCCTCTTGAATGTTAAATGCTGCCATCTGCAATGCGAACCCAAATAATAATATTCACACAGCACCAACAACGAACGAATATTACTCAAAAGAACACCAACATAGATAACGTTACCCACACAAAGATAAAAGGCTATGTGCGTGTATGTGTGTGTGTCTATATATATATGCTGGTTAAATGAATGCAAAGAAAATCCACTCACCGTAATTCGGTGGTACTTCTCTTTTTTGTTGTAAACAGACAAAACATACACCATCTGCACAAAAGAAAATAAATAATGGGTAAAAAATAGAAAGAAAAACATTATGCCCAGTATGTAACTCTTTAAGAGTGTCAAAATAGCTTATGGAAAAGGACATTAGGTACAAAGAGGACTACTAAATGCCAATCTGAACATAGCATTGCGGAAATCCAGTATTAATTAAGAGTGATATATGCTATCTTAATTATTACTGTTGACTGAGTACCTTTAATTATATTGATTCTGTTTAGGAGATAGTTTAGGGATCCTGTTTCTGTTGTTGACCCTTGATTCTTTCCTAGACAGTTCCCTGATTTTTATACATCTGTTTCCTACTGTTTTATTGCTGAGAATCCTGGAATTTAAGGACTTTAATTAGTCCTCCAGTGTTTCTATTTAAACCACTGTACATATCATTTTTGAATAAGAAGAATTATCTCTTTGTAATTCTTCATGGTATCAGAGCCGCCTCTGAAAAATTCCAGCCCTCCTAATCTCCTGTATGACAAAATACGGAATAGCCAATGGGAGACAAAGCTCCTCATCCAAGGTTACCTCCAACCAGGAACCAGTTGCAACTGGTAGTTATGGAGGATCCGAAAAGAGCTCACTTCACATAACTGGCCATAAGCTGAATGGCCACAATTATCTCCAATGGTCCCAGTCCGTGATAATGTTCATTTGTGGGAAAGGAAAGGACGATCACCTCACCGGAGAGGTTGTCATACCGAAAAAGGAGGATCAAAAGTTTAAGGCCTCGAACTCAGAAAACGCATGGTTAAGTCCTGGCTCATAAACTCTGACAAATAGAAGAAAATTTTCTCCTATACAACACTGCAAAGGAGGCTTGGGATGCTGCCAAAGATACTTACTCCAGCAGTGAAAACACATCTGAACTCTTTGAAGTCGAAAGCATACTCCGCAACCTTAGGCAAGGAGAATCTACTGTTACACAGTACTTCAACTCCCACACCCGATATTGGCAGCAACTGGACCTGTTCGAAGAGCACCAGCGGAAGTGTTCAGAAGATGGCTCCCTCTACAAGAAGATTGTGGAAACAAAGAGCGTCTTCAAGTTCCTAATGGGACTAAACAATAACATGGATGAAGTATGAGGAAGGATCCAAGTATACGAGAAGCTTTTTTATAAGTCCGCATGGAAGAATGTAGGAAAAAGGTGATGCTGGGCACTCCCAATACCCAGAATGAAGGGTCTGCCTTGGCTATTAAAGGACCACAAAAGTCAAACCAAGAGGTATAGAAAAGGAAAGAGAGACCATATTGTGAGCACTGTAGAAAACCTGGGCATACTAAGGAGACTTGCTGGAAAATACATGGAAAACCAGAAAATTGGAAAACATCCAGGCCATCAAATGAGAAAGAAAGCCGAGGTAACATGGTATCCTCTGAGGACACCCCAATTACTGCAGACAATTCACCTTTCAGCAAGGAGCAACTAGAGCTTCCACAAAAAATGTTTGGTCAGTCTTCTAATGCCTCAAACATAGGAACTGGAAGTGTTGCTTATAAAGGTAATTTCCTATCTGCTTTGAATGTAAAACGAGAGGACAAAGACATATGGATTGTGGATTCGGGTGCTTTAGATCACATGACTAGAAACCCTAATCTCTTATACTCTTACAGCCCCTGTAGCGGTAACAATTCTGTAAGAATTGCTTATTGTACTTGCTCAAAAGTTGTGGGATTAGGAACAGTTAAAATTTCAAAGGACCTAACCCTTCATTTTGTCCTATTTGTCCCTAACCTTAATTGCAATTTACTCTTTATTTCCAGACTCACTCAAGACCTTAAAAGCCTCACTAAATTCCACTAGGCTGTGAATTTCAGCACTTGGATTCGGGGAAGATGATTGGCAGCGCTGAGTTGTGTTCGGGGCTCTATCTTCTCAAAGTCAGAAATGAAGTTAAAGGGCAAATTCACATGGTAGCTAGTACCAGATCTTTGGGTTATTCCAATAATGATAGTGCAATTATGCTTTGGCACTATAGACTAGGACATCCAAGTTCTACATATCTTGAGAAACTTTTCCCTTCATTATTTCAGAAAATGTGATGTGTGCCAATTGTCTAAACATACTCGCACCCCTTATCCTCACCTTCCATACAAAAAATCCAGTCCATTCTCCATGATCCATAGTGATATTTGGGGGCCTTCTAGAACAAAAACTTTTACAGGAGCCCGCTGGTTCTTAACTTTCATTGATGACCACACAACACTTCATGGGTTTTCCTAATGAAAGAAAAATCCGAAACTAGCCAGATCTTCAAAAGATTCCACACCATGATTCAAACTAATTTCACAATCAAATCCAAGCTTTGAAAACTGACAATGCCCGAGACTATTTTAATTCAATCCTTTGTGACTATTTAACAAGTCATGGTATCGTTCATCAAAGCTCTTATGTTGACACCCCTGAACAAAATGGCTTTGCCGAGAGGAAAAGTAGACACCTGCTTGAAGTAACTAGATCACTCATGTTTACCTCAAATGTCCCTAAACAATTCTGGGGAGAAGCAGTCCTAACTGCTGCAGATCTCATCAACCACATGCCTTCTTGAACCCTTAATTTTCAAACTCCTTGTCAAGTCCTTCTCCAAACCTACCCAAACACCCATATGATTTCCATGGTTCCCTTAAAGGTGTTTGGCTGTTCTGTTTTTGTCCATATCCATCAACACCACAGAAGCAAACTTGATCCTAAAGCCACCAAATGTATCTCTATTGGCTACTATCCTAATAAGAAGGGTTACAAATGCTACTCTGCTATAGCCAGAAAAACCTACAATTCCATGGATGTAACATTTTTTGAGCATCAACCCTTCTATCCTAAATCTGACATTCAGGGGGAGAATACAATGGAACATCAGCTTTGGGAAACTGAACCATAATTTCATCTGAGTCCTGAAAATTGTGCCCCTACTCACTCTTAAAATTGCCAGCCCATAGAAATTCCTAGACTGGATATTCCTCAACAGTAAACAAATATTCCTACTGAACAGCCCATACTTCCTGAACAACAATGACAATTTAAAGCCTCACCTTCTCCTAACAACCCGAGACCTCACCAACCTGCAATCAACAGTGAAGTGCAAGCCTATACTTGGAGGAAAAAGGCTCATCTGTCTTATGATGGGTCATCTCCTAGTTATCATGCCTTTGTTTCCAAAGTAGATCAAATACAGGTTCCTTCTTCAATTCATGAAGCACTTAAAATACCCGTGTGGAAGGCAGCAACTCTAGATGAAATACAGGCCCTAAAGAAAAACAAAACATGGGACATCACTACTCTACCTCCTGAAAAGCATACAGTAGGGTGCAAGTGGATATTTACAATGAAATACAAAGCTGATGGTAGTGTGGAAAGGTTCAAGGCTCGGTATACTCAATCCTATGGGGTTGATTCTGGGGAGACTTTTGCCCCAGTTGCAAAGTTCAACACCATTCGTGTTCTTCTCTTCCTTGGTGCAAATTTGGAGTGGCCACTATTCCAACTAGATGTCAAGAATGTTTTCCTCAATGGGGACCTTGAAAAGGAAGTGTATATGGAAATTCCCTTGGGATTCGGAACAAATGCTATAGCTAACAAAGTTTGCAAGCTGAATAAATCTTTGTATGGGTTGAAGCAATCCCCACGTGCTTGGTTTGATAGGTTCACTAGAGTACTTATCAAGTATGGGTACTCACAATGTCAAGCAGACCACACATTGTTTGTCAAACATTCATCTGGTGACAAAATTACTATCCTAATTGTATATGTGGATGACATTGTCCTCACTAGAAATTTCAAAGAAGAAATGGACAGATTAAAGAACTTGCTATCCAAGGAATTTGAAATTAAAGATCTCGAAAACCCCAAGCACTTCTTGGGTATGGAAATGGCTCGGTCAAGTTAGGGAATATTTGTCTCTCAGAGGAAATATGTCCTTGACCTCTTAAAAGAAATTGGAAAGCTAGCCTGCAAACTTGCTGAGACACCTATGAACCCAAATACTAAGTTGTGAACAAAGGAACATTTTGCTCCTGTTGACAAAGGCATATACCAAAGGTTGGTAGGAAAACTTATCTACCTCTCTCACACAAGACCAGATATTGGATTTGCCGTTAGTGCTCTTAGTCAATTTATGAATGAAGAACATATAGAGGTTGTTTTACGAATCCTAAGGTACTTGAAAATGAATCCTAGAAATGGTCTAATTTTCAAAAAGAATTCCAACAGAGGGATAAAAATCTTCACATATGCAGATTGGGCTGGGTTGGTCACTTCGCAAAGTAAAAAGCAATCTGTTGTTGCTCGGAGTAGTGCAGAAGCAGAATTTCATGCTTGTCACAAGGAATTTGTGAGGGCATATGGCTTAAAAACCTCCTGGACCAAAGATTCTAGTTGAAAGAAGACCTATATTCTTACTATGTGACAACCAAGCAGCAATTAGCATAGCCAAAAATCCAGTTCGACGAAACATGTGGAAATTGACAAACACTTCATCAAAGAAAAAGTTGGCAGTCAAACCATCTCCTTAAGCTACACTCCAACTCATCTCCAAACTGCATACATTCTCACTAAAGCTCTTCCCAGGATTACCTTTGAAGAATTAAGATCCAAGCTGGGAATGCTCAACATCTACCTTCCAGCTTGAGGGAGAGTGCGGAAATCCAGTATTCATTAAGAGGGATTTATGCTATCTTAATTATTACTGTTGACCTAGTACCTTTAATTAGATTGATTCTGTTTAGGAGATAGTTTAGGGATCCTGTTTCTGTTGTTGACCCTTGATTCTTTCCGAGACAGTTTCCCTGATTTTTAGGCATTTGTTTCCTACTGTTTTATTGCTGAGAATCATGGAATTTAAGGACTTTAATTAGTCCTCCAGTGTTGCTATTTAAACCACTGTACATATTATTTTTGAATATGAAGAATTTTCTCTCTGTAATTCTTCAAGCATATGTGGTCAAATTGTTTATTCAACTTTACAAAAATGAAAGAAACACAAAATAAATTTTCCTCTTCTGAAATCATTCATTCAAAAATTGAAAAATAAAAAAGCTCTAATTCCTTTCAACTCATGAATGTCAATTGATCATTTCAAAACCAGCAGATTCCCACTGTATCCATTAGTACCCAAAAAATGTAAAGTAATAATAATAATAATCTATGAAACACAGATACTTCGAAGGAGGAGCCATGCCACAGTGTCGATATCATGTTGTATCCTGTATTTGTCTGTGTTCCTTAAATAATATAATAATATTTTCAAGGTTTTCAGAACTTACATGTCCATGATGGGTCTTCAAGCCTCTATCCTCCACTCTACAGTTTCCATCAATTAACATTGTTTTAATAGGAACCTAATAAAAGATAAACGAGCAGTTTAAATCGCTAATTTTATGACCAGACTCTCCAACACCCTTCCCCTTGTCCCAGAATAAGAAATGGGAAAAAACTAGAAAGTATAATTCGGAAAGTGGAAAGGTATGTCCATATCCATATTGTTAAAATAAAAAAATTTCCATCCCTTTTTCATCTGCTTATATAACCCTTGTCCCAGAGTAAGAAATGGGAAAAAAAACTAGAGAGTACAATTCGGAGACTGGAAAGTTAAGTCCATATCCATATTGTTAAAATTAAAAACAATAAAAAGAGCTCCGGAAACTTTGCCATAAATTGAAACTTTGGCAAAACACACAGAATATCATTTTCTACCCAGAAAACAGTATATAGAATATAGGAAAGTTATAAAATTACTTGATTATCATGTGGTTTCCTTTTGTAATATGCGAGCAGCCGCGACTCGAGCACGAAGTACCTCGTGTGTATGAACGATCGGCCTATCTTTCGCCGGCCGTACCTCACCATCCAGCCTTCATACACAACCTTCGACGACATAGTGCCACTCGAAAGGAAGATGAAGATGAAACTCTCACTCTCCCAAACGAAAGAAGATATATAGCCAAAAATATATATATATATATATATATATATACAAAGCAACAAATTCCAACAAATATCTAAAATAAAAAAACAACAAATTCAAAATGGCTGATTCCAACAAAATATCTCGTGGAACCGGAAGCTTACGATGGAGTCTATGCTTCTGCGAGATGAGTGTCAGCTAAGTGACCTGAACGCTCATTTTGGATATCAGAGTCGCAGGATCATGGAGCCGGTGATATCCAGCTGCATTTCCGGAAAATTTCTCTGCGTGTTCACGAGCTATGACATGAAATTCGAATTGCGTATTTCCGCTAATTCTTGCAGAATTCTCAAAACCCCGATTTCGACTCGGGTTGGCTTGTTGGAAGGTGGTGAAGGCTATGCCGGGGTCGGTAACGATGGGAATGGAGAAACGACGACGTAGGGGAAGGGAAAGCGGCAAGAGGAAGGAAAGAGTGATCGAACGACTAGTAATTTGAGAAGAGATTCCAAGGAGCCCAGGTGGAATATCCGACGTCAGGTAGAAAGGCTGTGTCCTTGGGAAGAGTTTACCGCGTGGAGGGATGTGATTGATCCGAGTAGGTGTAGGGTATCTTAGCTTCGGAAACTTGTAAGACACGATCTTACAAAATAATTATTAAAAAAGGGTTAACTCGTTTTCATATTGAAATTTCTTGTTATTATTTGTATTCAAAAATTATTAAATTAAATTATATATATATATATATATATATATATATATATATAATTTATCAAAACTTATAAATGCTTTATATTGAAAAGGAAAATTTAAAACGAGTTTTTATTTTAACACAATAGAGAAAAAATGTTATATGATATTGTTTGTTTATTAAGAAAAATTATTATTTAGTAGTGATTAAATTTTTACTTAGTAAACACTAAATTTTTAAATAGTATCATAAACTCTGTGTACCTATGTTTTTATTTCTTCTTAATAAAACATTATTATGAAATAAGTGCCTAATTTGAGAAGAAAAAAATATATCTTTCACACCCAAGACTAAATTTTGATTACACCAAAAAAGAAAGACAAAATTTCAATACTAAGGAAAAAAATTAAGTCTTAAAATGGAATGTGAGATGAAAGGAGACTCACTTCTCTAAAGACAAAACTATAAGATCCAACCCAATGGATCAAATCATGAAGGTGAACAATAGCACATAGAAGCCCAAGACTACTCAACAAAACCCACCACAAATTTTAATGCTATCAGTCTAAGTTGACCCAAACATGGGCTCCACATTTGTGGGTCACATCCACGAGGAACCTCTGACAAAAGCCCAATACATCCTTTGTTGTTATATTTTTTGTGTGATTATTATGCTACTACACAATTGTTGAGGGGATAGTAATATGTCAAGATTGTGTGAGGCTCATGGATGGGGTCTATATTTTCTTCTTAGTGAGACTTAGCATTTTTTTATGAGATCTACAATTTTTGATGGAGTTCATTTTCAATAATTTTAAGAATATGATACTTTTTTTTATCATATTTATGTCACGTAATTATAAATTTAATGAAAAAAATATCATAATTTTAAGAATACTAAATTTTTTTTAAAGGATTGTGTTCCCTTTATTTTTTATTTGGTTTCAAAAAATTGAAACTGTAAACTTATGACGTTTAAATCAAAATACACTTTAATGCAAAAAAAGATATGACTTAAACCAATTATACGAATACATTCTTTATTAGCCTTAATAGTAAATAAGTGTTTGGTATTGGTGTCATTTTTTATTATTGGGAATCATATTTTATTGGAAACATTATTCATCAAAATGTTATAAAATGTGTTTATTTGGCTTTAAACATTTATGAGAATGTTAATTGAAATTTTTCATTTTCATATATAGTTTAACTATAATATTTTTGAAAATGTTAAAATATTTTATAAAAATACCCTTAAACAATTATTTATTTATTTTACTTGTTTCTTCATATATAATAATTAATAAATATCAAATATAAGTGGATTTATATAATTTTATTATTTATTATTATTTTAATAATTTTAATATAAATAATATTTATTTTATTAAATTTTATAATATTTAAATATTTTTATATTTATAATAATTAATATAAGCTTCTTTATCTATTACTTTTGTGTCTATTTTATTTATTTATATATATATATATATATATATATATTTGTTTATTCTATTAATTTTAATATAAATAATATTTATTTTATTAAATTATAACAAATATTTTTATATTTATAATCATTAATATAAATTTTTTATCTGTTACTTCTTTGTCTATTTTATTTACTTTTATATATTATATTTATATATATAATTTATTATTATAATAATAATTCTAATATAAATAATACTTATTTTATTAAATTTTATTAAATATTTTAATATTTATAATATATAATAACTAAAAATATATATATGCATGAGATAGGGATAAAATAATTTTTTTATATTTAGAAAACTTTTCATATTTATGAGAATTTAAGAATACTACCACTTCTTATAAGAATATTTTGGTGAAAAAATTGTTTAAAAATTATTTTTAAGAATTTTGTTTTGTAAGAATAATTTTTAAAAAACCTATACCAAATATTAAAATATTTATTTTTTAAATTGATATTCTTAAAAAATTAAAAAAAGTATTATTACCAAACGCCCTCCAAGTAGCGTTCTACTATCATAATAAATTTTGTTACAAACTCAATATTTTTTTAAATTACAAATCACTAATTTATTTATTTTATATTATTTTATTATTTGATGAGTGATTAAAAAAAATTATAAACAAATTGTGAGAAGGAGATTTTGAGAGTCTCTCTCAATCTAATCTGATAGCAAAACGACATTCCAAACCGAAGTCCAAAAGACATATTTTCCTTCTTCTGTGCACCAAAAAAAGGCCCACTTATGTGACCAAAAAAAAAGGTCCACCTAAATATAATATATATTATATAATATTATTCATTTGACTTAAGTTATATTATTATTTTATTATAACTTAAATGTTAATTATTTTGTTATTTTAAGTGCTCTATTGTATTCTTGAATATTTTGGTTAAATATATATTTTTTAGTTAATTTAAAATTTTTAAAATTGTTATTGTATTAAAGAAGATTTAGTCAAGTTTGACCTAAATTTTAAGAATAAAAAATAAAAGTATAATTGAGCCCATACTTCAAATTTTAAACAGAACCAAGATTTAGTTTGAACTTCTATAATATTTATTATTATTATGAAAATTAAATCTGGGCATACCAATGCGGCCCAACCATGATCACCCTAATGATATACAACAGCCTAATGTATGGAATAAATTAATGATTCTTCTATACTATTGTTATAAAGTTTTTAAAAAATTTTAATATGTTTATTTTAAATAATTAAAATTTTAATATTCTTAACGAAGTTTTATTTTAAAACAGTATTAAAAATTTTTTTGTGTTATTTTAAAATTTTAATTAATTTTACATAGAATTTCTTAACATGCATTTGATATCAATGGAATTGAACTCAATACTACAAGACCCAGTTGGGGAGAAAATAGAGGAACGAGTGGGTCCTATATGAGTGGGACCCATATAAACTCCTGTGGGCTCTACTCACTATATCGGTCTCAGGACTTTAGGATCCATTTCGGGTACCAACGTGGGAATACACTTGAAAACTACCTTTCGACTCGGCCCACCGGTTTTTCAGACCCCTGATCCCATTTCCACCATCATCATATCACTCTCCGTAGTCTGCACAAAGCCAGACCACCTATTTTCCGCCACTGCTTATTAAATTCAGTGATAATCTTGTGATTCGGAAGAACGTAGCTTTTGGATTCGCAAAATCATTCCAAGGAGAGAGAGGACATGGGCACTGCTTTCTGCAGTCAACCCAATTAACCATTGCTTATATCGTAAATTTTCACCGTAACTCGTAAGTGATGCCCTTTTTATTTTTTCATCATTATTTTTCTTCTTCGGGACTTTCTTTGCAACCCCATCATTCACCGTATAGAGGACCTAATTAATCAGCTGATATCATTACAAAAATTTCAACTTTCGTACACACATACCCAATCTGCGTCTATGGAAACGAAAAGAAAGGAAAATGTACTCCTGCTCTAACACGTGCACGATATGAGTTAGACTTTTGGGTTTCTGTATGGTATGATAATTTCCTCAGTTGGACATGGATCTGTCTGGTTTTCTTCCGTCTCTAATTTCCTTCTTGACTGGGAATCATATTTTCAAGTCTCTGGTTTTTTACTTGGTGGTGACGTGGTGATTCAGGTGGTGGTATTTCTTTGTTTTATTTTGATTTTGGTTACGGGTTGTAACTGGGAACGCCATTTCCTCATTCATCGTCAGAAATTTTGACTTGTCTCCTTTGTTAATGTGCGCCGAGAAATTCGAGTTCTTTCGTCAAAATTTCAATTTTCAGGTTGATTTTGAAGATCAGTCTTTTTTCAAGGGAGTCTCTAGAAGCAGAGTTGGATTAAGTTCGCATAATTAGCATGCTTTTCTTTTTGTTTCCCGGTAAAACTGAAGGGCGATGGCCGATGGAGCTTCTCAATCTTTTTGCATTTTAAAGCGAAAAGAATCTACCTTTTTCTCGTACACGAACCGATACAAAAACTTGTAAATATTTGATACGAAAGCTGTATAGTGGTAGATCACCCTTTAACTGTTCTTTCCGAGTCTTCAAATCTATGGCTGCTAGTCAAAGTCTCAAAACTGACGCCTGATTTTGTTCAAAACAGGATAAAGTGGTAGGTTCGCGAATAGGAGAATCACTGAAAGGCCAAGTTGATATTGTATTGGAGAAAAATATCCAGAGAGTTGTAAAAGAAGATCAAAGAAATGGGATCTTTCAAGGGCCATGCATTGCCCGGGACATTATTCTTTCTAGTAGGGATATGGCATATATGGGGCTCTGTGGTGAGATATGTATCCAACCCCAGGACGTTTCGAGTCCGGGTCTGGAATCCTGTACCTGGGTTTGATGGGAGATTCAAGTATCTGGAGCTCTATGTTGTTTCAATCGGTGCTTTCATTGACCTCTGCATCGAGCTCCTATATTCCACCCACCTCAGGTTTTTTGTTGGCGGAGTCTTAAACCCCACTCACATGAATAATTTTGAACACTCAGGAATGCTTCTTATGTTTTTCATCTTCAGTGTAGTTACGCTGCTCTCAGAAAAGACAAGGTTAGTTCCCATCTTTTCTTTCTCTAGTTTTTTTTAATGTTCCTGGCAAAAGAAATCGGGTTTGAGAAGAAGAAAAAAATTAACATAGCCATCGAACTTAGGTTTGATTGCATATTTGCATCAGACAGGTCTGATTACATCACAGTATCACACAACCAAGAAGAGATCAATTTGTTGCCATAATTCATGAATCAGAATTTGATCATTCAAATAAGAAAGAAAGCATTACAACCATTTACGTAGACCTCAATAAAACTCTAATTCTATAAGATTAAGACTCTTACCGAATCCATAAGAGAATTAGAAAGAGAGTAAATACTAAATAACGAGCGCGTGGCAGAAATTTAAATGGTAGTGGTGCATAATTTTAGCTCAAGCAATAGTGCAATTTATGAGTGCATAAAGGCAAACAATATTCCTAGTAGTCAAAAGTTCATGTTATGTAGAGCTGTTCAATCTAAGCCTAGATTAAGGATAACTACAGAATGAGTAGTATAAAAGGAAGGCAAGCCTTGTGTCTCAAATATCTGATACTACTCATTTTGTTCAACTTCGGCCCATCTTTGCTTTTCTGAGTCTTCGTTAATTAATTATTAACTTCATAACTTATTTCTGATTTCTTTTTAGTTTTCTCAAATCTGTGGTTGAATATAATTATTTTAAAAAATGATTAAAATCAGGAGTATATTGGTATGAAATCTGATTTGAATATTTACTTTAATTGCTTTATCCTATTCAAGCACCTTGGTTTTGCTCTTGCAAATTTTTTCCCTACATAGATTTCTTCCATTGCCGGAAGGTGCTCTTTGTTTGATTGCTGCCTTGGCATTCTGTGCGGAGTATCTTCTATTCTACTTTCACTCAACAACGCACAAGGGCCTTGAGGGTTATTACCACATCCTCCTTGTCTGTCTGATAGGATTCTGCATTTTATCTTCAATTGCCGGTGCCCTTCTGCCAACCAGCTTTCCCGTAGATTTATGTGCTGGCATTGCTATAACACTCCAGGGCATCTGGTTTTATCAAACTGCCTTTGTTCTTTATGGCCCCATGATACCACATGGGTGTCGGCTTAGGGATAGTGATGATATCACATGTCGTTCAAATGAGAGTGAGGTTCGGGGCGAATTGCTTGCCAACTTTCAGTTATTTCTTGTGGTCTTTGGGGTCCTTGTTGGAACTGTTGCATCCTATGGCTTTGCAGCTTCAAGATATGGGAATTCTGATCTTAAGAGCTTGCACTCAACTCAAGCTGGATTAGATCAAGACTGAAGCAGGGTTGCGTGACATTGGGGATGACAAATGTTATTTCTACGCTCTCTCTCCCACACCTTCCCCTCACCACTAATATTATATTATTAAATTTGGTGACTCAACAATCCAGGAAAAAGAAAATCAGCAGCCCACAACAATCCCATTTTCCTTCTTACCCTCCTTTCGTTTTCCTAAATTTGTCCAGAAACCTCCCCCCGACCACTCTCCCATCTCAACTATAGATTTCAACTTCTTCTTCTCACCGGCACCCACTGCAAGCACCACAACAACAACTCCGGCCTACAGTAGCTCTGCCACACAACACCATTCACGCCGTTAAAGAGCCACCAACGTGCACCACTGCGAGCACCACTTGAAGCTTTGCCATCGTAGCAACTCCAGCTAAGACCAATGGTTTCGATACCTGTCAAGCGACGTGCTCGGAGGAATGCCCTCTTTTGCAGCAAAGCTAATGGCGGTGATCCCAGCTTCGTCAAAACCGTCCAAAGGTAGTGGCGTCCCAATGATTTCGCAAAGGTGAGGAAAATGATTTCGTGAAAACGGAAAGGAAATGGTAGCCTTGATGGTGGATGGTAGAGATAAAGACGGTAGCTGCTATGGTGGTGAAGAGCAAATCTTCAAAGGGAAAGAGGAGTCGTCATTTTGTGAAGAGATGGGAGACCCGTAGCAATATGGAGGGAAAAAATGCTTCGCTTTTTTTGTTGTGTTGAGAGATAGAAAAGACACAAAGCTGATGGGAGCTGCTGAATCACTATATTTAGTAATATAATATTAGTGGCGTAGGAGAAGTGTGAGAGGGAGTGTGTAGAAATAACATTACTCATTGGGTATATCTTAGCAGCCTAGTTTCTTGTAGAACATATATCTGATTAGGGGTGTCAAAAAGGGCCAACCTGACCCGTCAAGGGCCGGCCCTTGACGAGTCGAGCCTTAACGAGTCAGGTCAAAAAAGTCCTTTTACTAAAAGGGCCTAAAAAGTCTAACACGGTCCTAACCTTATAGGGTTACAGGATTAAACGAGTCTTAACGGGCCAGCACATGAAAAATTTAAAAAATAAAATATTATATAATTTCATACAAAACAAAATCTAAACTATCAATCAATAATTTCAATAATTATATAAAATTTTTATTCACAACAAAACATCATCAATCCATAATATATTTATAGATTTAATCTCCACAA
>JASKGM010037998.1:0-23364 GCA_034509205.1 Ceratonia siliqua
AAGGAAATGTTTCAATGAATTCCACCCACCTGGCATGGTGTTTGTTCAACTTTTGCTGTCCTTTCAAATGCTTCAAGAATTCATAATCTATATGAATTTTAAATTCCTTGGGCCATAGATAGTGCTGCCAATTTTCTGAAGCCCTTACCAGAGTATATATCTCCTTATCATAAGTAGGATAGTTTAGGGCTACCCCACTTAACTTTTCACTGACATAGGCAAATGGATGCCTTCTTGCATCAAAACAGCTCTAATACCTATTCCTAAAGCATCACACTCAATTTCTAAAGTCTTAGTAAAGTTAGGCAAAACAAGCAAAGGTGCATTAGTTAACTTTTCTTTGATAAGATTAAATACCTTTTCTTGTTCCTCCCCCCACTTAAATGGAATTTTTCTTGATGACTTCAGTAAGAGGGGCAGCTAAGCTACTAAAATCATGCACAAACCGTCTATAGAAGCTAGCTAAGCTGTGGAAACTCCTCACTTGGCTGATTGTTGTAGGCATTGGCTAGTCTTAGATTGCCTTCACCTTTTCCTCGCCCACCTCAATTCCTTTAGTACTAACAATAAAGCCAAGAAACACAAGCTTATCCATGCAAAATGTGTACTTCTTGAGGTTAGCAAACAATTTTTCTTTCCTTAGCACATCTAAAACAAATTTCAAATGCACTACATGTTCTTCCAAGTTTTTGCTATAAATTAGGATATCATCAAAATATACAACCACAAATCTTCCAATAAATGCATGCAAAACATGGTTCATCAAACCCATAAATGTGCTCGGAGCATTAGTTAAACCAAAAGGCATCACAAACCACTCATACAAACCATATTTAGCTTTAAAGGCAATTTTTCATTCATCTCCCTCTCTCATCCTAATTTGATGATATCCACTCTTAAGATCAATTTTTGTAAAAACACAAGAACCATGCAATTCATCTAACATATCATCTAGTCTAGGAATGGGATGACGATACTTTCGTTATGTTGTTGATGGCTCGGCAATCAACACACATCCTCCATGTCCCATCCTTCTTAGGAACTAGCAGCACTGGAACCACACAAGGACTTATGCTTTCACGCACATATCCCTTCTCCAACAATTCACCTACTTACCTTTGAAGTTCCTTTGTCTCCTCAGTATTGCTTCTATAGGCAGGCTGGTTTGGAATTGATGCACCAGGTATGAAATCAATTTGATGTTCAATCCCTCGAATTGGAGGTAAACCATGAGGGATCTCTTCGGGGAAAACATCATCAAACTCCTGCAAAAGAGAAACAATATTGCTCGACAAAGAACCGGTAAGATCATTAATGCATAATAGGGCATCCTTGTACATGAGTATTATGAAGGGCTGGTGTAAAAGTAAAGCTCTCTTTATCTAACTTTTTTTTTGCAATGAAATTGTATTTTTCCTCCCTTACACATAATAAAGGTACATCATTCTCTTTTTTACTCTTACCCTCATTCACAATTTTACCTTTATGTTTTTCCCTCATCTCTTTTTCTTTTCTCTCATTTTCAGATTCTCCCTCTTTCTCTTTTCTCTTTTCACTCACTTTTTGCTTCTTTATTTGGTCTTCGAGAACTTGTTTTGGAGTCAATGGTACAAGCGATATAGACTTTTTAATGGTAAAAGAGTACCTATTGGTGAAACCGTCATGTGTAACCCGTCGATCGTATTGCCATGGTCTTCCGAAAAGGATGTGACACGCGTGCATAGGAACCACATCGCAAAGCACCTCGTCCTCATACTTGCCAATAGAAAATGCCACAAATACTTGTTTTGTCACCTTGACTTCTCCAGAATTGTTTAGCCACTAAAGTCAATATGGTCGTGGAAGCTTTATGGTAGGTAATGCCAATTTCTCTACTAATTAAGTACTAGCTACGTTGGCGTAAGTCCCTCTGTCAATTATGACGTAACAAAATTTGTTATTCACAAAACACCAAGTGTGAAATAAGTTCTCCCGCTAGTTATTATTTTCTTCCTTAACCTGCGCGCTAAGAGCTCATCTCGCCATTAATGATTCTCTGTATACGCACACTGCCCTTCGTAGTCATCTTCAAGAGGCGTCATGTTGTCATCTTCATCTTGTTCATCTTTTGACTTAATCTCCCCTTGAGCATTGATCACCATCACCCTTTTATTCGGACAATGGCTAGCTATATAACCCTTACCTTGACATTTGAAACACTTAATGTCATGGTTTCTAGAAGTGGTAGATTCAGTGTTAACTTGTCTCAGTGCTACAACTTGTTTGGCATCCTTAGAAGGTTCGGACTTAAGCTTAGTTGATGGAAATTCATCCCGTTTAGGGGCTGATCTCCATGTGTTGTTGGTAGCCACAAGTTGTCCCTTTTTAACTAATTCCTTTCGCTTGAGTTGTTCCTCCACTTTTATGACTTGATACACCATATCTGACAACTCAATATAGTGTTGCAACTCGACTATATCCGCAATCTCCCTGTTTAAACCATGCAAGAACTTAGCCATGGTGGCTTCCGGGTCTTCTTCCACATTAGCTCGGATCATAGCTACCTCCATCTCCTTATAATCATCATCTACACTCTTGGAACCTTGAGTTAACCTTTTTACCTTTTGAAACAAGCCCCTATAGTAGTGACTGGGTACAAAACACCTCCTTATAAGTGTTTTCATCTCCTCCCAAGTGTCCACGGGTGGTTCTCTATTCTTCTTCCTATTAACTAGTAATTGATCCCACCAAATAATGGCATAATCGGTGAATTCAATTGCAACCAACTTAACCTTCTTCGCCTTCGAGTAGTTGTGACAATCAAACACCATCTCCATTTTAGTTTCCCACTCCAAATATGCTTCAGGATCATTTTTACCTTGGAAAGATGGGATTTTAATCTTTATATTCCCCAAGCTATTATCTACCCGATTCCTAGCTTCTCTAAACCCATAGCTATGCTTAAACCTCCCCTAGTTTATTAGTGGTTCATCCACCTCCTTTGATCCTTCTCCATCTTCACCACCACCCCATTGTACTCTTGGTTGCACTTGCCTAGGTGGTTGTATAATGGGAGCATTTTAAGGTTGTCCCCCTGTTGTTTCTCCTTCCAACCTATCCATCCTCTCATGAATTTGCTCTAATTCAGCCCTCATCATTCTCCTCATCTCCCTCAACAATGCCTGTAATTGTAAGTTCGGAATGGTTGGTTATTGTACCTCTTTCGTTGAGTTTTCTTGTTGATTGTGTGACATATTTGGAATCTGTAAAAAAAATAAGGATAGGACCTCACAAGCTTTCTTCCTCACGTGTTTCACTTAAGAAAGATTCACTCACTCTCATGTTTGGCACTCAAACGGCTTTTACCCTCTTATGTTCTTGCCACTCTTGCCTTTTTCCACTCAGTTTTCCTTTCACTCGTAACTAGACTCAAGAATAATTAGGTTTCCAGTGGCAATTCAAGGAGGTAAGCAACTGGAACAAACAAACCACAAGACTCAAAAAGCAATTCTCAATAAGCTGGTGCAAGAAAAAAAATAACAAGAATAAATCACACGGGGTTTCTTTCTTTTAAAAATGGGTCTAGGACTCTTTTTTTTTTGGAACCTCTTTATTTATTTTTGCTTTTCTTTTCTTTTTTTTTTTATCCTCTTTATCTTTTTATCTTTTATTTTCTTTCTTTTGTTATCGTTTTTTTTTTATGTTGCAGAAATGAGTAACAAAGAAACAGAAGCCTAATTGACTTTTTTTTTTCTTTTATGTTGTAGAAACAAGTAAACAAGAAAAAATAAGAGAATCAAATTTAGACACCATGGAAATAGAAATTTGACTCAACTAAGAAAAATTTAACTCAACACGAACTCTAATAGAATTTTAACTCAACTCAAACTCTGACAGAAATTTAACTCAACTTAAACTCTAATAGAATTTTGACTTTACTCAAACTCTAATAATTCTGACTCAACTCAAACTCTAACAGAAATTTAACTCAACTCAAACTCTAATAGAATTTTGACTGAACTAACAGAAATTTGACTCAACTCAAACTCTAACACACGTGGATTTAGTGCAGAAATAAGGATAATCTTTTTTTTTATTGTCCAAAAACAAATTCAAGGAGCAACCAAACACGACCAAGAATCGAAATCAAGAAAAAAAGAAAGGAAACAATCTGGCCAATTAGGGATTTTGGCAAACTTGGAAACCAAAACCTAAACACACAACATTGACAAGGAAACAATAAAGGATAGGCAAACCTGATGAACCTAGGCTCTGATATACCAAAATGATATGAACCTCGCCAACAACGTGACGAAACCCAGCACCAATGTTAATTTCAAATCCCAAGCTCTTCAAGAATGTTGAGTCTTGACCCGTGATCTTATAAGATAAGAACCAAGAACTCTTATGTTTAAAGACGTCACACCAAGAATTTCAAGAACTACTCAAGAATCAAGGAGATAAGTCAGATTGTTTGAACGCCACAAGAATTAACTTGATAAGTTCAAGAATGAAGAAGGAAGCAATAACCTCTCAATATTATTATTCTCAATATGATTGTTAAAAATTTTCAAGACTCAATCCTATTTATAGGAGTTGAGTTCTAATCCTAACATCAGGTAAACTAATGCTATTTTGACATGAGGCTAACTCCTCTTAAAATAAAACAACTAATTTAGACTCCTCTTAAAATACAACTCCTATTAAAATAAAAACAACTAATTCAAAAGTCCTCTTAAAATAAAATAACTAATTTAGACTCCTCTTAAAATAAAATAACTAATTCAGACTCTTCTTAAAATAAAACAACTAATTAACATAATCCTCAAAGGCTGAAAAATGTGTAGCTCTCAATCAAAATCTTCTACAACCTTAATCATAGTGACTATGTTCCCTTGAATCTGAGTTAGGCTTATGCCAGGCCTCCATGTATTTGCCATCTCACCAACTTGTTGAATCAGCCCATTTAAAGTGTCTTTAAATCTCTTGGCTCTAAGTCTTGTGATTGGCCTACTTGGCAAGCTTAATAGATCACGTGAATGCTACCCTTAAGTCCCTCCAAGCCCATGATGGAGTTCCTCCTCTTGCATGCTTGATTAAACAGCTTTTTGTGCATCATTTCTTATGACAGTTGGCTAAATCCCTTGGTTGAGGGTGAAGTCAATGCTTTGGACATAAATTTGTAATTATATCTTTTGATAATGTCTTTCAACTCTTCTTGAATGATTATTTTTGTTCTTCTACTTGATTTGTTCATGATTATTGCTTGGTTTTGTTTTGGAGGCCTACTAAATGAGCTAAGTAATCTTCTAATGCTAGAATAGGTGATTTGAATACATAATCGTTTGATTCTCTTGTTTATTATAACAATTTGAATACGTAATCGTTTGATTCTCTTGTCTATTATAGCAATTTGTGGTTATAGAGATGTCTATATTTTGATAACTATGAAGTTAAGCATAACATAGGTAAAATAATCCAAGCCCTTGAGATTGTTACTTAGATTAACCTATATTTTTCATCGTAATGTTTTCATTGAATTAAATCTAGAGAGTGTTTTCTAGGTTGTTCATTGAATAAGGAGTAAGTAGGGAGCGTTCTTCTATTTACTAACAAACTAAGGAAATATTAAGGTAGCAGGGCTTTTGCTATCTACAGTTAGTAGTCAAAATAAAAAAGTTAGGAGTATTGTCAAGTTTAAGATCATAATGAGTTATTGTTTATGATCACTTGCCGTTGTCCAATGGTAAAGAGTGAACCTTAGCCAAGTCTCACCTTATTCGCATTTTTGGTTGTTTATTTTATTTCTTATTTTATCTTTTGTTTCTTGTTTTCAAACCCCTCTCTTTATATTTTTGTCATTGATTCTTTAATTTTCTTGGTAACTTATCAACTAAACCCAATCCTCTATAGGAAAATGACATTGCTCACAAAATCAAAATACTCACCACCATATTGCAAGGATTTATTTATGTGTCCTCATTTGGGAAACCATTTGGGAATACATCATATACTTTCGCATCACTAGAGGACTCATCATTAGTAGGTTTCGACTCAAGTTCATCATCAGATAAAAAGGCATTCAAAACCTTCCTTTAAGCTCTCAAGTAGTTTGGACATTCAACTCATATATGTTTGGATCCATGACATTCATGACACTTGATGGTTTGGGAGTTTTTGTTTTTCCAGTCTTTGGAATCTTTCTTATCTGTCTCTACCTGCTTAATCTTACTCGAGCTACCCTTGCTTTTATTAGAATTTTTCTTATTCCTAAATTGACTTGGGTTTGAAAAACTTCCTAAACTTCTTAATAAATAAGGCTATGTCTTCATCATCAAGTGAGTCATCATTGGTAGTTGATAAGCAAATATGCAATGCATGTGCACGCTATCGCTAACAAGTAATAAAATGATAAGTAAAGTATTGTTCTCACGAGGAGGTTTTTCAAGTACCAAAATTATGTAACTTCCTAAATTATCTCAGAAAATCAAAGATAAGGCAAGATAAAATAAAACACTAATCTAAAGAAAAGCAAAAGATAAGAATTCTAGAATTTGGGTTCATCAAATAAGGATTAAAGAGATTAAGCCTTATTATTGAAATTCTTAATTACAATGACTGGGTTCCCTAAAGTATGTATTACCCTCTTTCAAAGTGTAGCAACTCTGCTCACATTAAACCTATGTCTACTTTTGTAATCACAAATGCTAATGTAAATGCATTAAGATTAATGGAATCTCAAGAGAATTGTCATAGAGGTGAGCATCTACTTTCATGAGTACACTGCCTAGGTCTAATGAATCCACAAACTAGTATTGAACTTCCACTTTTGCTCCATCATCCAGTACCTTCAACAAACAACTCATGGTCAGTAAATCACAAGTATTAAGAACAGATTCAATATATTGCTATAGAAAATATCATTCACAACTAAATCTAACTCAAAATAGAAATATCAACTACATCCAAAATTTGTCATGAGCTCCCTCAATCTCCCCTTGCTCCATTCGTTCTTCTACTTAAGAAATTTATCCAAGAATGATCCAAATGCTCTTTGTTTCTAGCATATAGCATAGGTTCAATCAACCTAGCAAAATGCATGTTTTGGACATTAATTAGTTCTAGCAAAACACTAAGTTTTGCTCCCTTTAAACACTTGCTTCCTGCTACATTTTTATTTTTGGTCCTCTGTAATTGTGTAACACAACACGAAGGTCTCCCCTCCAATTCCATGAGCAAGACGCCATCTCAGGTGGGTGGATGAATGGGATTTGCTTCAAACTTAACGCATGTGTTTTAAAGTATTAGGACTTGTGCGTGTTAAGTTTCAGGTGGGCCGGTGCAATTTTGGGCTTCATTTCAGCATGCGTTTTTTAAATGGAAATGGAACATAGCATTTTACTCAAGTGC
This sequence comes from Ceratonia siliqua, assembly GCA_034509205.1. Classification (NCBI taxonomy): domain Eukaryota; kingdom Viridiplantae; phylum Streptophyta; class Magnoliopsida; order Fabales; family Fabaceae; genus Ceratonia; species Ceratonia siliqua. Next base: position 7,390 of record JASKGM010037998.1, read on the forward strand.
AGTTGCATTTTGGTCCTTCCTCGAATATACTATCAAGTGGTAGATTTATTTAGTGACTTCAAGTAATTATTCAAGTATTCATATGGCCTAATTTGGAGTTAGGCTCTTCATGGAAGTTGTAGAATTACTTCTTAGCTTTTCAACAAATCTAGATTTGCTAAATTTAGAATTTTGTAACTCTATATACAAGTTAAAACATGAGATAGGGTTTGGGCTACTGCTATGCTTCTAACATATTTGATTTAATCAGGGTTTTCTATGTTTTGGCTTCCAAACATCTAAACGGGGTCTTACACCCTTCATGAAAGTTGTAAATTGTTATCCTATCTTTCTAGTAAGCCTAAGGACACTTGAAATAGAGTCGGTAACTCCCAATATGATTCAAATAATATGTGTTAAATATCATCACATTAGTAGTCTCACCATGATCCTTTCTAACAGTCTTAAGAGCTAAGGACTTGGTTTTCTTTTGGATAGGCAATGTTAACTCATATGTTTGAAGAGATACAACTATTTCTTCAATCCTGAGTTTGTCTATGTCCTTTGACTCTTCAATGTAACTTTGAGTTTAAACCTTTTGGGTAATGACCCAAGCACCTTTCTAAAAATTCTATCAGGGATCCTCTCTCCTAGGTTGAAGCTTAGGTTAACTATGTCATTGAACTTAGCATAAAAATCATCGAAGGACTTATCATCCTTCATTTGAATACCCTTAAACTTAGTGGTTAGCATATGAAGATTAAAGTTCTTAACTATCCTAGTACTTTTATGTGTGACTTCTAGAATATCCCTTACTTCCTTAAAGGTATCACACATGATCCTCTTAAATTCATCAAGGAATACTGCCATGAAGATATCATATAGTGCCTTGCTATTCCAGTTTCTCTCACTAAGTTCCTCCTTAGACAAAGAGTTGGTCTCTTTGGGAACACTGACTCCTTCTACTATGGTAGTGGGTGCTTTCCAACCATTAGCTACAAACATCCAAACCCTCTCATATAAAGACTTGAGGATAGCTCTCATGTGAACTTTCCAATATGCATAGTTATTGTCATCAAAGTAACGAGTGTGCTAAAGTGATTGAGACTTATCTATCTAAGTTAAGTCAAAGACCGAATTTAAGCCCTTATTCCAATTGAAAAATCCTACTTTAGACTTAACTAACACCTAATGCGAGTTGAATAGGTGAAATTAAATATTAAGCCTTAACTAAACAGAATCACACAATCCAAAAACTCAATCAACAAATATGCAATTAATTAAAACTAATAAATAGTAAACAAAATGGAACACATAAATTTATTGACAAAGTGAAAAACTATAAGAACTCTTCAAAAGAAAAAACTACTCCTGATGAAAGACACTACCTCAAATCCACTATAGAAGAGTTGAATTACAAACTTGTTGTTGAACATATTGACTCTATACCAAAACAATCAACCCGCAACATAGCTTACCAAACTGTGGCTAGACCTTAGCCTATGCAATACCCCAAGACTCTAGACCTTCTATAGTGTAGCCACTTCTAAACCTTCAAAGATTTGTTTCTAGAATTCTAGTCTTCAGTGCCTTAGAACATCTAAAACTCCACATCATGGGACACTCCCACATCGCTATCAATTGTCCAATATTATATGTTCACAGCCAAAACTCTTATTCCAGTTAAGGTTTAAATTATTTTTTTTCAATTAAAAATAAAATAAAATAACTGAAAAACATAGAGTGGGAAATGAGGGAGGGCCTTCCCTTCAAGTTACTTCATTTGAAGTGAAATCTTATTTTGTTATATATTTAATTTTGTCAGTTTGTCCTAATTTTTTAAATATTTAAAAATTTTAAAAAAATTGAAGTATATAAAAGGTAAATATTTTTATTTTTAAAACATAAATAACTTGAAAATCTTAAATTTTTATATATCTTATAAATAAATTTTCAAATATTTAAAAAGGTTCAAATTCCTACATACTTAGCACCATAAATTAAAATTAGAGGTTATATTGCCCTTTTGTTAAAATTTTTTTTTTCCTTTATTAGTAAACATTTAATCCCCATTTAACTTTGGCAAAAGTATTATTTTGGTCCCCTACATTTGCACTCTGCTTTATTTTTTCTCACGTTTGGTTTGTTTCATTTTTGTCCTTAATTTTTCAAAAGTGCACCAACTTAGTCTCATGAGGTAACACCGTTAAATACACTAACGATTTTTGTTGACCTGGCTTGCTAACTCACCAGCCACATCATCTTTCATTTTTTCTCTTCCCTCTCTTTCATTCATTTGTTTGTTCATTTTCCTCTTCTTCATAAACAAAGCAATAAATTTCTTCCCACCGTTTTCAAAGAAATATTAAATAATGTCACATTTATAGAATGGGCATTGGTACATGTGATCTTGTGGTTGAATTATTTGATTTCTAGATTGAATAATTGGGCTGAAAATTTTAAGGATAAAAGGGATAACAATTGATATTAATAGGATTTGTACTAAGAAGCTATAATCCTTGGTTTCTATGGATTCCAATGAGAGTAAGGAAAGCTTTGCCCCTACATCAAAGGCTTCTGAAGCTGAAAATAGAGGGGTTGATAGGGCAGTGGTGAGTGAAAAGAAATGGAACAAGGAAGCATTAGAGGAAAAGAAGAGAACCCAGAGATTATGGGTGAGAATGAAAATATAAAGAAGGGGTTACAAAGTCAGAAGGTTGATGGAGGTGAGAATGAAAACATTGAGAAAGAGTTGCAGAGTTAGAAGGCAGAGCAACACATATTTTTCTCATTAATACTTATATATGTAGGTGAGAAGAAATTTGTTGCTCTGCCTCTATTTTCGAAGAAGAGGAAAACAAATAAAAAAAAAAGAATGAATGAGAGGGAAGGGAAAAAATGAAAGATGACGTGGCTAGTGAGTCAGCAAGCCACTTCAACACCAATGTGTCAACAAAAACCATTAGTGTATTTTATGGTGTTACCTTCTAGGATTAAATTGATGCACTTTTGAAACATTAAGGACAAAAATGAAACAAACCAAATATGAGGGACACAAATGAAATAAAGTGCAAATGTAAAGCACCAAAACAATACTTTTGCCTTCAACTTTTTACGAGTGACATGCCAACTCATGATTTTTAATCTTTTTGGGTATAAGGAAAAAGTTGAGAGAAAAAAAAACTTGTAAACCAAAACAACGTTCTTAACAAAGGAGACAAATAAAGACCTTGTGTAGTGGAAGACATAGGATGGTATCCTTAGTAGATAGCACCCAATTTATCAAAGAAAATTTGCAATACTATTTTGTATATAAAATACACTAAACCGTTTTAAAGTATTAAAATAGTATATTGTATCTTAATCTACATTTAAAATAACAATTTTTTCTATTTGACTAAATTAAATAATGATAAAGTTATAATATGCTAGCAAAATATTCTATTTAATTTACATTTAACCATAACTAATATGAATTTTTAAATTGTAGTAATTAAATAACTTTTTATATAACAATGAGTTAAATTCATGATAAAAGTAAAACAAATGTCGTTTATATTGGTTTCTTTTATGCACAATTATGGGGTCCAACCCCAAAATTAGGAATCTAATTTGAATTTCTATTTTTGAATGAGTTTTTTAGAATTTAATTAGAAATATAATTCCTCTTCATTTTGTTAAACAAAAAGTAGTTTTTTTGTTGGTTAATATAAATTTTGGTCCTTATAGTTTCGCTAAACTTTCATTTTGGACCAAGTATTTTAATTTCAGCCAATTGAGTCCTTATAGTTTTAAAAAACTTTCACTTTGGTCATTGTCATTAAATACTCAATTAACACCATTAAATAGGTGTCTGACGTGGCAACAAAATATCTACGTGGCAATTTTACATGTCTTCATTTTTCATCAAAACAGTGGTGTCTTATGATGGTGTTTCCTTCTAGCTTTGTAGCCTTCAAGGTTGTCCTTGTCGGTCAAACTCCATGGTCATCTTGTCCTAATCGCATAAGACTGGTCTCAGTTCTCTCAACCACTGGATGCCCATGACCACATCCAACCCTTGTAGTGGAAGTGAGAATAAAGTGACTTCGAATTGTAAGGTTTGCATTGCAGCATGTTTCTTCTTGCAGGAGAATCAACCTCCATCTACTATCTTAACATCGAAGCTCTCTGTCATCATCATTAGTAGGCATAACTGTTGGGCTATTCAATGAGTATTGTCACTGGTTGTTTGTTGATACGAGATTGGAGTTGCATCATTTTTGGACCCTTCTAGCCTTAGAATGCATGAAATGTGATCTTTGCTCGTTCTTCTTACACGGGGTTTAACTTCTTCAATGGCTAGTTCACTTGTACCTTCCCATTCTCCTTCCTCTCTTGTGTCTCTTTTGATCACAAATAACTGTGGTTTTCTACACTTATGGCTGGGAATGAACTTATCATTGCAATTGAAGTAGAGAACCTTCTCCCTTTGACATTGCATTTCTTCCCATGATATTCATTTGAATGAGTTGCTCAGGGATGGTTTTAAGCTCATGAGAATGGATGATGATGCCGACGTTGTCATAGGACGTGTTATGAAGGTGGTTTTAGCCACTTATGTTTTGACCTATCGTATTTTTTGATTAATTTAGTCATCTTTCATTTGAGCCACCTCGATGGCCTCTCTCAAAGTTTTGGGTTTGCCCATCCATACCTCGTCGCTATCTCGTCACACAAACCTCTAAGGAAACTGCCCACTTATGCTATCTGTGGCCACTCCACCACTTTGTTGGCTAAGCACTCAAACTTCCATTGGTAGTCTCGCAAGAAGTCTGTTTGTTTTATGTGAGACAGAGCCTCATTGAACCCTTTGTACTTTGCTGGTCCAAAACAGTTGATTAGTTTGTACTCGAAGAGATCCCAAGTGATATCACGCCATTCGTCTTTCTACACACATTTCAGCCATTGCTACCACTGGTTGGCCTTGCCTTCTAGGTGAAACAAGGCAAGAGCTACTCTTTAGTCCTCATTTGTCTCCTAAAATTTGAAATATTGAGTGACTAGATTGAGCCACTTTGTTGGATCGTCACCAGAAAATCGAGGAAAATCCATGATGAATGAAAACCTGGTAGGGATTCGAGGACATCTTTTAATTTGTCTTCAATGCCTCTCATCTGGTCTCGAACTTCTTGCAAATTGCTGGTAGCTTGGTGCAGCCCATCATGAACCTTATGTATTTTGAATTCCAATCGATCTAACCTCTCTTTGTTAGATCGCATTGCTCTGATACCAGATGATGGAACCTGAGATTTAATTTAACTGAAATGCGAATTACAAGCCTAGTGTTCTCCCAATCTAGGAATGGAAGAAACCACAATACAAAGCTCTTCACGACTAATACAAAAGATTACCTCCTATTTAACAACAAAAGCTACATCGGTCATTGACCTTACAACCTTCTACTATGCTAACTTCCTCCTCAGGTGCTATTCCTCAAGCCACGTGTCACTCCTTGATCTAGTATGTTGACATTCTCTTCTGGTTCTCTTTCGCCATGTGGCTGCCTAATATTGGTATGGATAATTGAGCACTTTGGATTAGGCTTTTTGATTCGCTGAGATCCATCACATATATCTACGTTTCCAAAAAGAAAAGAAGAAATCTACAACAAAGAAAGAAATATGTTATTCCATCTATCACTACTTCTGCTTGGAATCCAAAAAAGGCATGACCTCGTCATCCGATAAGGCACCACCTCAATCACTTGGTTTTTTTGCTTCTTCTTCTGACATTCTACATTCCTCTAAATCACTTTCTTCCCATGGAAAACTGATATAGTTGAAAATCATAGGCAAGGTGTGTGTCCAACCTCACCTAAAAAGAGTGTAGTTTGAACAGCTGCTGACGAGTCGTTTGAAGTGAAAAATGAAGAGTTGTAGGATTGCTACAAAAATATTTTGTTGTTACGTCAGACGCCTATTTAATGATGTTAGTTAAGTATTTAACGACAGGGATCAAATTGAAAGATTTTTAAAATATAAAGACTCAATTAGCCGAAATTAAATTATAAGGACCAAAGTAAAAGTTGAGTGAAACTGTAAGAACCAAAATTTATATTAACCTTTTTTTTTCTTATTCTCAAATCTGAGGATTTCAAAGATAGGAATTGATTTCAAATTAAATTATCAGTTTAATCTAATAATCTTTTATTACAATTTTATCACAATTTTATCATATTTTCATAGAAAGATCACACCATTCAACGAGCTCAATTTTTTATTTGTCTAGCAACAAATAGATTTATAATTTTACCTTGTTCTCTAAATTCACTAGGATATTGGTTTTCCATGATATTCAATCCTATTAGCTTGAAATATTAATTAATAGAAAAAAGAAATCCTACTTAATAAATTGTCTATTTAATAATTCAATTTTTAAAATTTCTAAACACCTGAAAAAATAATAATAATCTAATAAATTGAATAATTATTTTTTATAGTAGTCTTTTGTCCTTTATTTCTTTTAAAAAATTACATTAACAATAAAAATATTAGAGATAATTCCATTCAAGTGCCTTTAGATATATTGTATATCATAATAATATTTTATGATATTTACTTTCTTTTTTAGTGTCTCAAAAACATGTTTGATGTTTAAAACTAAGAGCAGGCTTTGTACAAATTTGTACCTTTCTGGTTTGTCACTAGAATATAGGAACTTGCTCAGAGTTTGAAAGAGTAAGTTAGCCATATTTAAAATTTTGCAATATTTTACTTTAAAAAGGTATAAATTCACTACAAGATATTTCAAGATTTTATCAAATACCTTAAAGATAAAATAATAATAATAATAATAATAATAATAATAGAAACATGAAAATGTATTAGCACACTATTAATTTAAAGTTTTTTTCTTCTTGACTACAACAACTTCTTGTTTTCGATGGTAGTTTGGCTAGTTAATGAGATACATGTTGTATTTTTAATTAAGAGTTAGTCACTCTGATTTTTTATGTATTGTAAAAAGATAAAAGACCCTAATTTTCTATTTTTCATGAACTTAACTCAATTTTATATTAAAAAGGTACCATTTAATTGCTACAAACCAGAAGCTTGTGTTAATTATGATTGAATACAATTTAAATAGTATGTTAACATATTTTACTCTATCGTTAGTCTAAATGTCAAATAGAGGAAGTGTCATTTTGAATATAAAATGGGATATACTATAATACTTTAATACCTTGGGAGTTGTATGTATTTTATCCTATTTTTTATAATATTAAGAATGTTCACTTAGTAAATAAATTTTGAAAAATAATATTATATACAGTTATGACATGCAAAATTTTAAACATAAATATAATTTTAATTTAGAGAAAATGATTGTCAAATTTTAAATAAAATTTGAAAATTTTTAAATATTTTATGTTTTTAATTATCACAACATATTTGAAAAATATCTCTTAAAATATCTTCTTAAAAGCACCGATTATTTTTAAAAAGAATTCAAGGAGACATTTATTTTTTTTCAAAATAAATTTTTAAAAATTTTTAAAAAATTAGAAAAATTATGATATTACATACAAGACGTCATAGTCCAGTGTAGAAGAGAAAAAAGCGTGTTTAAATAATTTTACTTATGTATAATAACATGTTTTATTGTTTAGTATTACATGCTTCAGTTAAATAAATATTTTAAAATTTGTTTTTCATAATTAAAATGATTCTCCCAAAATCAATTCTTGTATAGATATTTTCTCTAAAAATAAATTTTCAATATATTACAAATTTGAACACAAGCTTTACACATCAATTTCAGCAAATTTGAACACAAACTAATTATTAGACATCAATCTTTTAGGGTATAATATACTTAATTTATTTTAGGCAATGTTTTAAAAACCAGACCGATCATTGAAACGGCAAAGGCAGAAGATCATGGATAGACTTGCTCATGGGTTGGTGATAAGTGCATATTTTGTTATACTTTTATGTTGAATTTTCTTGCATTTAATTGCTTTGTTCTTAAGTTTATTGTGTTCTTAGTTTAGTTTCATGTTTTGTAGGTGTTTTGAGGTGGGAATGCATTTATGTGAAGAAGTGAGTCATGTTAGCATGCTTTGGAGCATTATAAAAGCAAGTATTTGGGGAAAAGAACTCAAAATCGCATAATTTCGGACCAAAGTCAGAGTGTCCAGCGCCCCAGATCCCATCCTTGCGAGTCGTGGCACTCAAATTTGAAGAAAATTAGTTCCAGACCTGAGAGTTCAGCACCCTGGCACTTCGAGACTGCGTCGGCACCCAAAACATAAAGAAATTCACCCAGCGTTCATGGCTGCGGCACTAGAAAGCTAAGCCGCTGCGCGTGCGCTGATTCACTTTAAAAACGCATTCTTCACTTTATTTTACCAATTCTAACTTCTAAAAAACAAGAAAGAGAGCTTAGAAGATAGGAGAAGACTAAGAAGAAGGCTGGAGGAAGTGAGTTTGGAGAAGATTCAACCATTTGGAAATCTTCAAGGAGTTCCTTCTTCACTTTTTCTTCATTCTTCTTGTATTTTCTACAGTTTTCATGGATTATATCATTGTAATGAGTAATTTTCTAATGTTAGAAGGATAAATCCCTTTCGTTGAGGGTGAACTCAATGCCTTGGACATGATTTGTGATTTTATTCATTGATGATGTATTCAACTTCTCTTGAATGGTTGTTTATGTTCTTCCACTTGATTTGTTCATGATTATTGCTCGGTTTTGTTTGGGTGGCCATTAAATGAACTAAGTAATCATCTAATTCTAGGATAAAAGATTGAATATGTAATAGTATGATTCTCTTATTCATAACTAGAATTTTGTAGTGATTAGGAACGTCCAAATCCTTGAGAACTATGATGAGGAGCATAATATAGGTTCAATAGTCCAAGGTTTGAGATTGTTGCCTAGACTAATCTCCTTTCATTGAATTAAATCTAGGAAACGTTTTCTAAGTTGTTCATTGGATAGGGAGTAAGTAAAGAGTATTTTTCTATTTTACCAAAAAACTAAGGAAAGATTAAGATAGTAGAGCTTGTTGTTATCTACGGTTAGTAATTAGGATAGAGAATTGAAAATATTGTCATGTTTATAATCATGATGAGTGATTGTCTATAATCATTTGGCACTGTGCAATGGAGAAGAGTGAATCCTCAACCATACTCCTCATCTTATTCTAATTTTCTTATTGTTTGTTGCATTCTTTAGTCTTATTGCCTCTATTTACTTTCATATTTATTTCTAAGTATCTTTGTTCTCACAAAAGCCCCTGTTTATATTTCAAGTATTAATTTATTAATTTTATTAGTAATTAATCAACTAAACCCAATCCTTTGCGGGAAAACGACCCTTTCTCTGAAAAACAAAAAAATACTTACCACTATACTGCAAGGAGATTTATATTTTAGTTGTGTTTCCAATTTGGAGGGCTTCCAAATTGAGGCTTTGTTGCCAAGGTTTGGAGATCAACTTGGATATGCATCAAATTTTGGCGCCGTGTCGCTAGCAATTGATCATTTAGTCGATCATTTACTTTGTTATTGTCTTTGATTCTTTCATTCTTTATTTGTTTGTTTGTTCCTTTATTTCGTTCATTTAGGTGTATGTCCGAAGAGGACCTTGATCTATGACTTCAAAGAATCAGAGAGTATTGTACAGGTCACCAGTTCGCAGGATATCCAATTTCGCATATGCACTACCCCATCCCACCTACTGAATTCGATTATGAGGTTCTCGCTGATCTTAAAGTTCATATTGCATCAACTTTGCAATTAGTTTCATTTGAACCATCTGAGCATATTGAAATGGCAGGAAAGAATAGGACTTTAAAATAGCTAAGAGCCCTATTGTTAGATCAACAACCGCTATGTATGCAATGTCCTGACCTGAGGTAGCTTGTGAGCTTAAATCAGGACTAGTCCACTTCTTACCAAAATTTCATGGTTTGGCAGGAAAGGACCTAAACAAGCACCTTAAGGAGTTTGAAGTAATTTGGTTAGGGATGAAACCATAGGGTGTGTCACTTAAGCAAATCCAATTAAGAGCTTTCCCTTTCTCATTAGCAGACTCAGCCAAGGAATGACTTTACTATCTTCCATCCGGAACGGTAAATACCTGGACTAAAATGAAGAGTTTGTTCCTTGAGAGGTATTTTCCTGCATCAAAAGCTTCCTATATTAAGAAAGACATATGTGGAATAAGACAATTTAGTGGAGAATCACTCTATGAGTATTAGGAATCTTTGAAGAAGTTGTGCATGACATACCCCAACCACCAGATAAGTGAACAGCTCCTGATCCAATATTTCTATGAAGGGCTAGCACTTCCAGATAGAAGTATGTTAGATGCTGCAAGTGGAGGTGTGCTAGCAGATAAAACACCTGAGGCTGCAAGATATCTTATAGTAAACATTGCAGCTAATTCTAGGCAGTTCAGCACCAGAGATAGTATGCCTACCCAAAAGGTTAGTGGAGCTCAAACCTCTTTCAGTGAGCAACAAATGAATCAACTTGCTTCATTGGTGAGTAAGATGATAGGAGGGAACACACAACAAGTGCACCAAAGCCATCCAAAAGATATGTGTCTCTCATTACAAGAAGGCAACTCAAAACAAGTCAATGCCTTAGGAAGTTTTCAAGGGCATCAGAGAAAATATGACCTTTATTCCAGTACCTACAATCTAGGGTGGATAGATCACCAAAATTTCAGTTATGGGAGTAATTAGCCAGCCGCAACATAATCAAGGCCTCCAAGTTTTCAAGCAAGACCACAGCAACAGTACCAAGTGAGACCTCCAATGGCTCCTTAGACATTTGGAGCATCAATAGAGGATCTTGTGAAAACCCAAAACTATCCAGTTTCAACAGAACTTCATGCAGTTTCAATAGGAAGCAAGGACATGTATCCAAAACTTAGAAAGCCAAATAGGACAATTAGCGACAGCTATAGTCATTTGGAATCCTAAGGTTCAAGAAAGCTACCCTCCCAAACTGAGAGAAATTAGAGAGAAAATGCTAGTGCAGTAACTTTGAGAAGTGGTAGGGAGATTGAATGCCTAACTACTGCACTACCATCTAAGATGAACCAAGAAAAAACACCCATGAACAATGAAAACACCCATATGTCTTTTCACCTACCCAAGAATCATCATCCACCAAGGTTGATCCAAAGCCATCACCCCCTACGCCATCATATGTGACAAAACCTTAATTTCATAGTTGTTTTACAAAGAACAAAAAGAAGGAACAGGAGAGAGAGATAAGAGAGAATTTCAGAAAAGTTGAGGTTAAGTTACCTCTTCTTGAAGCCATCAAGCAAGTACCTAGATATGCAAAATTCTTGAAGGAACTGTGTACTTCCAAAAGAAAGCTCTAGGAAAATGAGAAAATCAGTGTGGACAAGAATGTCTCAGCCATTCTTCAGAGAAAGTTTCCACCTAAGTGTAAAGATTTGGGAACATTCATAATACCTTGCACAACAAATCACACCAGGTTTAACCATGCTATGCTAGATTTAGGAGCTTCTATTCATGTCATGTCATTTTCTATGTATGAATCCCTAAATCTTGGCCTTTTACAAGAAACTGGTGTGATAATACAACTTACTGATAAATCCAATGCTTATCAGAAATGAGTGGTTGAGGAGATTTTAGTGCAGGTAAATGAAATGCTTTTCCCGACAAACTTTTATGTGCTAGACATGAAGGATAAGCCATCACCCAACCCAATGCCACTATTGTTGGGAATACCATTTTTTATGACATCTAGGGCAAGGAGATACTGAAGCTCCTAGATGGTGAGATTATATACCCAATATTTGACAGTAAGTGGGTGAGCCAGGTATAAGTAGTACCAAAGAAATCAGGCATCACTGTTGTGGTGAATAAGGATAATGAGCTTGTCCCTACCCGTGTGCAAACCGAGTGACGTGTTTACATTGATTATAAAAAACTTAACTCAAAAACACACAAAGACCACTTCCCTCTCCCTTTTATTGATCAAATACTTGAGAGATTGGCTGGTCATTCTAACTATTGTTTTCTTGATGGTTATTTAGGGTATAACCAGATCATTATAACTCCATAAGACCAAGAGAAGACCACGTTCACATGCCCTTTTTGTACATTTGCATACAGGCGTATGCCATTTAGCCTTTGCAATACTCCTGCTACTTTTTAACGGTGCATGGTGAGTATTTTCTCTGATTATGTTGAGAATATCATTGAGGTCTTTATGGATGATTTCAGTGCTTTTGGAGATTCATTTGATATATGCCTTTACAATTTGTCACTTATTTTTAAACGCTACATAGAGACTAACTTAGTGCTAAATTGGGAAAAATGTCATTTCATGGTTAATCAGGGAATAGTCTTAGGACATTTAATATCTACTAAAGGGATTAAGGTTGATAAAGTTGATAGACCTTGTTTGCTCTTTACCCTTCACCACTACTGTGCGGGAAGTGCATGTTTTTCTTAGTCATGCATGGTTTTGTCGCAGGTTTATTAAAGATTTCTCCCATATTGCATTGCCCCTATACAAATTGTTGTAGAAAGAAGTGACATTTTTATTTGATGATAAGTTCAAAACTGCTTTTGCCACATTGAAGGAGAGTTTAACTTTGACTCCCGTGATTTGACCACCAGATTAGAATCTACCATTTAAGATCATGTGTGATGCCAGCGACTATGCCATAGGAGCTGTTTTGGGCCAAAGGGTTAGTAGAGCACCTCACAGGATATATTATGCTTCCCGCACTATGAACGATGCCCAACTGAACAATTCAACAACTAAGAAAGAACTATTTGCTGTCATTGTTGCCTTAGAAAAATTTAGATCATATATGTTAAGCACTACAGTGACTATTTTTTCTGATCATGCAGGATTGTGGTATTTGCTAACCAAGAAAGACGCTAAGCCGAGGTTAATTAGATGGATACTCCTTCTACAAGAATTTGACTTAGAAATCAAAGACAAAAAGGGGAGTGAAAACCTAGTAGTGAATCACCTAAGCTGGATTGTGCAGGATGAAGAAGTAATACCATTGCAGGAATAATTTCCTGATGAGCGGCTACTTTCAGTAAGTATGGTCACTCTGTGGTACGTTAACTATCTTGCTACCAAGTCTATACCACAGGATTTAACCCATACACAAAGAGAGAAGGTAAAAAGTGATGCTAGGCACTACATGTAGGATGACTCATAACTTTGGAAGCACTGCTCTGATCAAGTGGTAAGAAGATGTGTTCCTGAATATGAATTTCATTATATCTTGACTTTTTGCCACTCATATGCTTGTGGATGGCACTTTGGAGCTAAAAGGGCGGCTCTTAAGGTGTTAGACTGTGGTTTTTACTGGCTTTCCTTTTTCAAGGACTCTTATACCTTCTGTAAAGCTTGTGATAAATGCCAAAGGACAGGTAACATAGGGTCTAGAAATTAAATGCCCCAGAACCCCACTTTAATTATTAAAATCTTTGATGTTGGGGTATTGATTTGATGGAACCCTTCCCTTTTTCTTTTGGAAATCTATATATAGTCCTTGCAATAGTAGATTATGTCTCGAATGGGCAGAAGTTAAAGCCACAAAAACTGATGATGCTAAAGCTATTATGAATTTTGTCGAGTCCCAAATTTTCTCTAGGTTTGGTACACCAAAAGCAATCATCAGTGATAGAGAAACCCATTTCTGTAATCGATCTATGGAAACTTTGCTAAGAAAGTACAACATCACTCAACAAATATCTACTCTATATCATCCACAAACTAGTAGACAAGTAGAAGTGTCTAACCGAGAAATCAAGTCTATTGTTGAGAAGACTGTAAACCCATCCCAGAAGGATTAGACTTTGAGACTTGATGATGCCTTGTGGGCATATAGAATTGCTTTTAAGACACCCATTGGTATGTCGCCCTATTACCTTGTCTATGTTAAGGAATGCCATCGACCTGTTGAGTTAAAACATAAGGCTTATTGGGTGGTTAAACATTTCAATATGGAGTTGGACATAGTGGGAACTCATAGAAAACTTAAATTGCAAGAACTAGAGGAGCTCTGAAATAAGTCCTATGAAAGTTCAAGAATTTACAAGGCAAAGACAAAGGCCTTTCATGACCAAAACATTTCTAGAAAACATTTTAATGTGGGACAAAAAGTTCTAAGACAAGGAAGGTATTTAAAGTGAATAGGCATCGCTTAAAGCCATATTATGAGAATTTCTCTACAGAGGAGATTGATACCTTACCCCTCCAAGAACTAGATTATACTGAAGAGTAATCTTGCAGGTCTACGTCAGGTTGATGACATTAAATCAAGCAACCTAAAGGAAAGAGAGCTCTCCAATCCAATCAGATGAAATATTTCTTACTCTCTTTTGTTTTATGATACTTATTGTTGTTTGTCGTTGCTATTCTTTTCTTCCATACATGGTTCTAATGTCTGAGTTATCTAAACTTACATTGAGGACAATGTAAGAGCTAAGTGTGGGGGAGAGGTTTAGGTTTTGTGGATTTATATGCTTTTTGTTGGCTCATAGATTTGTGAAATTGCTAATGACATGATAGTTATGTTTTCATCGTGTTAAGAAAATCTTGAAAGATTTTACAATTAGTTCTTTGAGTACATTCTAATTCATGAACTTCCGATCAAACCTTTAGTACACTTATGCTTGATACTTTGTAATGCTGGAAAAGTGGTATGCACATGAGTAGAAAATTTTTGCCTCAAGTTGTAAATGAAAACAAAAATAAAAGAAAATAAAGGTAGGGCTATGCTTGGATGGTTTTATGTGCTTTGTAAGTGAGCACTCACACCAAAAGTGGAGGGCATTCACGTCAAACGGCACTTAGACTATGAGCATGCAAAGCATGATAGTGACTGTGGTTTATTGAGTAACTGGGGTTTTGTACCAAAAAGTATAAAATCATCACGTCAAAAGGTGACCCACATCCTAGTACTAGCTACCAAAATGAAAAAGAAAAAGAACAAAAATAAAATAAGAGGCTGCTTGTAATTGTTACTTGTTTGCATATGAAATTCTAGATTTGCAAAGTGTAGGGTACTCACACACACACTTGATTAGATGATTAGTGAATGATAATGTATTTCTTGAAATCTTTGAAGAATTTTGAGATGTTTCCTTGATTCTTTGATAATTTACTTCATGGATTTGGCGAAATGAAATGTTAAGGCTAGTAAGAGTGTATTGTTCCCTTATTGTTTAGTTTGTTGTTTTAGTTTGATTGAGGACAAACAAAAGTTAAGTGTGGGGGAATTTGATAAGTGCATTTTTGTTATATTTTTATGTTGAATTATCTTGCATTTAATTGCTTTGTTCTTAAGTTTCTTGTGTTCTTAGTTTAGTTTCATGTTTTGTAGGTGTTTTGAAGTGGAAATGCATTTATGTGAAGAAGTGAGTCATGTTAGCATGCTTTGGAGTATTATAAAAGCAAGTATTTGGGGAAAAGAACTTAAAATCGCATAATTTCGAACCAAAGTTAAAGTGTCTAGCGCCTCAGTGCCCATCATTGGGCACTGCGACGCTCAAATTCAAAGAAAATTGGTTCTAGACCTGAGAGTTCAGCCCCCCAGCACTCCGAGACCGCATCACGGTGCCCAAAACATGAAGAAATTCACCCAGTGTTCATGGCCGCGGTGCTGGAAAGCCAAGCCGCAATGCCCGCGCACGCTAATTCACTTTAAAAACACATGTTTCACTTCCTTTTACTAATTCTAACTTTTGAAAAACAAGGGAGAGAGCTTAGAAGATAGGAGAAGAGTAAGAGGAAGGTTGAAGGGAGTGAGTTTGGAGAAGATTTAACCGTTTGAAAGTCTTTAAAGAGCTCTTCACCTTTTCTTCATTCTTCTTGTATTTTCTACATTTTTCATGCATTATATTGTTGTAATAAGTAATTTTCTGATGTTAGAAGGCTAAATCCCTTTGGTTGAGGGTGAACTCAATGCCTTGGACATGATTTTGTGATT
>JASKGM010038009.1:0-23364 GCA_034509205.1 Ceratonia siliqua
TCTATGAAAAACAAAGGTGGACAGGCCCACCATCAAGCAGAAGCCTCAGTGGCTTATCAAAAAAACAATAAATGGTCCATCATGGACTGTATATTCAAATTACACATAATTATGCAATTATAATTACAGACCATGAAATAACTAAAACTGCAAATAAATCTTATCCAACGATTGTCCACAATCCCTCAAGTATACTCCAATACTACTACTCAGGGTAATGCCTACCAATTCAATTAGCTGGTTCGAAGGGTGCAGGCGAAGCTGAATGAAATTCACCAGGGACCTAATCTGAAAATGTTAAATTTGAGGGGTAAATCCACCGACTCAGTGAATGGAAATAAGACTTACCAATTGATACATAAACCTCTACATGTAAAGTGCATTACCGCTAAAATAATATAAAATCTCATTTTAGTACTTTTAGACATAATAAGCACATAATGCATCTTACATTCAGGAAAGAAAATAACTTTTACTTCATAGTCATATTTCAATAACTTTAAATAATATGAAATTTAAAGAGACATTATGTCTAGTAATACTTCAATCAAAGTATAAATTTCCTAGGATCCATAATAATATAAGGGGAGAATCTAAACTGAGAAAACAATATTCCCACTCTAGAGGATAAATCTCAACTAGAGTGTAACCCAATTCTCACCTTCGGGAACTGCACTCATCGAAGGAAAATACTAACTTTCCTGTTCTCTTCCGGAGGATTCTCATCTAGAGGAACCATTCATAATAAAACTCAATCTTCTGTTAAGAACTGCACTCACTGACAGAAGTACCCTTTATTAGGAACTAACCTCAACTGATAAAGGTTGTGACCTAGGTGTACCTAATTGTTCTATCACTACTCTACTACGGATCCTAGAATACAGTTCTAAATTACTTTCATAATTCTCATACCATACATACTTTCACAATATCAAAATTCATATATTTTTCATACTGTGAAACATAATAATAAGTTTCACATATATATTTATATTATTTTCCTCAAAATTATTCCAAATCATACTCAAATAGAATCATTGAGCCACAAGCTAAAATTTAACAATTTAGGCATCAAGAGATAAGAAAGAATCCACTCACCTTGCTAAATTTAGAGACTTAATAGTCAAGCTCCAAGTATTTCTACTTTAAGACTAAGTTGGTTCCAAATGGGTTGGTTTCGGACAAACTTATAAGCAACCATATATGTATAATCTATCAATATGCTAAATCTATCATTACCTTTCTATTATAACCCAAATAATTAGAAAAGGGTTTAACTTGCATAACAATGATTTTTGAGTCCAACCATTCTTGAATATGAGTTATATTATGGTTTAACTTCCAAACTTTCACAACCATAAAAAAAGGGTTACAAGTTCATGTATAGGTATATAGTGAAATGTTCACTTACACCGTTAGACTTTCCGACATGAATTCAACTAGTGGCTAACAGAAAATTCCAACCATTAACGCGATAGTAGTCTAAAGAGCAATGTATGAATTTAACATAGTTTTTTTTTTTCTCTTTGGCATTTTATCAAACACTTGGTGTGCATCCCAAAACTAAATTCTAATTGCCCAATAACTAATCCTGAAGATTGAGGCACAGTAAGCATTATAGAGGTTTGATTCACAATATCCCTTACTTGTTCAAAAGAGGTTTCAAGTCCCTCAACAATTTGCCCAAAATAGAATTTGTTTTCAAGGAGGAAAGCATGTTCTAATTCAAGAAATTGCTCAGGAGGTGGGAGATTTTACTTACAACAAAGGGGAACTTGAAAAACTAGAATTGCAGAAGGGTTTGGATGCCAAAATCGAACTCCCATGTAGTAGAACATTGTTGAATTGGGCTGGGAGATTACTGTGAACTAGCAGTGACGTCCAGCGGTTGCCACGGCCACGACAATGGCTATGAAGGCTGAGGATTATGAAGGATGGCTGGGGTTTAGCCAAAAATCCTAAAGGTATGGTGAAGGAAGAGTGGCGCGCGAGGGAGGAGGAAGAATTCAGAGGTAACGGCGGTAAATTTTCAGGAGGGGGGAGACCTTCGTTGGGGAAAATTTAAAGGGGACCAAGGACCCTTTTGCAAAATTCTGAAAGTTACTAATTTGTAACTTGGCCCTTAAGGTTTGGGCTATTTAAGTTTTTGTCCTTTTTTTTTTAGGCATTACAAACCCACACACTACCGGCCAAGTTCCAATCTTCCTAACTCTCTTTCTTTGCAACCCCATGAAACCCAGCCCCACCTCAATATCACAAGCCAACCC
Source organism: Ceratonia siliqua (assembly GCA_034509205.1). Taxonomy (NCBI): domain Eukaryota; kingdom Viridiplantae; phylum Streptophyta; class Magnoliopsida; order Fabales; family Fabaceae; genus Ceratonia; species Ceratonia siliqua. The sequence goes on from JASKGM010038009.1 coordinate 2,268, forward strand.
ACAAGCGATGATTCCACCGACCTGTCGTTAGCCATTGCCACTTCCTTCAATACCATCAACCCTTCTCCAGCCATTGCCCCTCTTGCAGCATTTTTCCCTGATTTCGACAACCACTAGCCTTTTTCTAGTTCATCAGCCACCAACGACTCCCTATAACATTTTATGCTCGCAATTAGGAAAGCCCATCACAACCAAGACCTAAAACCCACTTCCACACAACAAACTCCTACATTTTCCTCAACTAAATCCCTAACTTCCCCTCAGAAATTTCCTTCAACATAGGCATATTCTCACCTCAAACAAATACCCAAACAGCAACCCCAACCTTTCCCAGGCAACACCTTCTCCCAACCCCAACCACAAAGCCTTCCTGAGAAACCTCTGACCCCTCGACCATTTTCCCCTATTTCTAACTCTTCCCTCTTTATCGCCAAACCCCCTTCCCAGCCAACCTCAGTATGACTCTTCAAAGTTAGATTGCTGAGTTCCCAATTAGGATATTTGATCCTAGAGGTTCCACGTGCTCAAGTTTGAAAATTTTGGGATGAGGTGTATTAGTGTGATTTTTAAAAAATTTTACGTTAAAAACTGTAGAGCGCATCGCATAAAGAAAAGCGGTGTGGTGTAGTGCAATTTTTTTGAATTTTTACAATAAAAATTGCACTGCATTGCGAATATATGATGTGGTGTGGTCTTAACCATGATTTCAACTGCAAACCTTAATCTTCAAAGTAGAAAATTTTAGTACGTAACCAATAAAATAGCCCTAATTCAATAATTTGGTAGTTTGAAATTGAATCATTACAATATCAAAGTGAGCCATTTAAATTCAAGAATACTTATAATTAACAAACAAAAATTATAAGTTAAGCACTTTCAACTCAATTTAATAAAATAAGAATAAAGTCAATATACCACAATGTCATTCACATTCAGGCTCATTCGTAATTTGAACTTGAAGTTTGAACTAAAGGCTGTGTGCTGATATAAATACCTTAAGTGCACTTTCCACTTTTGCAGTTTACACATTACTTGCTACTTCAAACTCCCCAAAGCCAAAGCAAAACCCATGTTCAAAGTTCAAAGTCAAGCCATCCATAAGAAAAAAAAAAAAACATAAGCTATAAATAGATATTAAAAAATAAAAATCAAAAAATGAATATGTTCAATACCATTTGAGACTTTAGTTCAAATCTTTCATATAAATAAAATAGCCCTTAGGCCTCAGCTATCTAATACTTCACATTGTAGTTTGCACTATGTAGTATGTTCATTATTCACAATATTTCACAATTCACATCATAACAAATTAACAGGTTCAAATAAACCTCTAACAAGTTATAAGCCATAAGGCATCAATCAAAGATTCAAAATAACAGGTTCACATAAAACAAGTATATAACTATATAAGACAATTCTATTTGAAATAAAACTAGTTTACTATTTGAACAAACTCAAGTTCACTGTTCACATCGACCAATAAGTCATAAGGCATTATCCAATACATAACAATTAACAACAGAACTGAAGGTAGCAACCAAAACTCCAAAAGGCAAAAACTCGTCCTCCTTACCTGAAGACAAAAATAGAAAACTGTAAATAAATAGCTAAGGGCATGTAACAATATTATGATAATATCAAATCATTCAAAATATTTGCAACAAAAACTCACTTGTGGCCTCAACAATCTATTTATTGCCCTCCTTCCCCACTTCACCTTCAGTTACATTTGACAATTCTAGTTTAACATCAACAATATACAAAAAATAACTAAGTTAGCTATTTTATTTACATTGTAGAATTTAAGCTTTTCAATCCTAAATGCATAAGAAAGAAATTAGCCTATTTCAATATACTCAATTTCATCCATTTAGTTGCGAAGATCATTAATTTTTGTGGGTTATCTCAACCAATTTGTGTACAAATTAAAGCCTCCACAGTTGTAGGTGAAAGTGAGCTACAAAATGGGTCAAGAATTCGACCCTCAATGCTAAAAGCGGACTCAAATGATACTGTAGATACTGTATAGCCAAGACATCTCTAGCTATGTGAGATAGCACATAATACCTCAACTTCTTCCCCTTCCACCACTTAAGAATGTCAAACCCTTCATAAGCATCCTGTACCTCAACATCCAAGTATCTCTTTATTTCATTCTTCTTCACTTCAATCTATTTTTTTTTTCACTTTCAACCTAACTCTTATGACCAATTTTCTTCATCATCATCATCATTATTTTGTGAATGATCTGGAGAACTAGAATCTCACACATAAAGAGGAAATGGAACTTGTAACTAGCAAAAAAACTTTGCAAGACATCTTTTAATTTTGCAAAAACTTGATCCCCAACCTCCTTACCATACATTCGAGAGAAGTAGAAATCCAAATAATCTAGCTTATACCGATGATCAAGTATATTATAAGATGAGTGATTTATTATGACAGATGAAAGGAGTAGTTAATGACCTGTATATCAAAATCAATTTAAGATTAAAACACTCATTAAAATACATGTGTCACTCATGTGACCATAAATTAGGGCTTAAGGTTTAAGTCACATGAGTGTTTAGGATTTAGGGTTTAAGGTTTATGATTCAAGATTTAGGGTTAGAGATGCTAATTAATTTAAGGTCACATGAGTGACACATGTATTTTTAATGAGTGTTTTAATCTTAGTCTTTCATTTTGATCAAATAGTCATTATTTAATCTTCTCAACTCTCATAATAAATTACTTCTCCCATCAAATACACCCAATATATGGGTGGAGCTATTTGCACTCTTAAACGTATATTGACAATCACTTATTAACAAACTTTCTAATAATTTTTCACAAATACCCTTTCTTTAACTTATTTTTTTTATATAAATTAAAAGCTTAATTAATTTATATTTAAATCATATGTTCACATTCCTAATTAAACTCAATCACTCATTAGATAAATTTTAAATCTCCTTATTTTTCTTCTTTTTTGGTATTTTAAAACTACCTATTAATTTTGTTGAGTAATTTTTTATTAATAATTTTAATTATATTAATAAGCATGAGAACTATATAATTTAATTAGTAAAAGCTTAATTTTGATATTCAAAATTTAAATATTGTTGTAATTATAATTTATGTTTAAGTTGTGAAATAAAATTATATAAATAACATTATTCAATATATTAATAATTTATGTATGAAAAATAATAATTAATTTTAAAACTTTCTTTTGTTAAAATAATTTTAATATAATCTAAAAGCCTAATTAATTATATTTAAAATTTTTTCAGAGTTTCAATTAATATTAATTTTTTTATTATAATTAGTTTCAATTTATTATTAAAATTTAAAGGTTTTATTATTTCTTGAACTACCTTATATTAAACTTTTATGAAAAATAATTTTTTACATTCATTAATTAGCATGAATGATCCTCAATAAATAACTATGTTAGTAAAAATGAATTATAATATCAAAAAATTTAAGTATAGTTACATGCACCTATAATTTATTAAAAATGTATAAATAAAAATTACAACCTTCTTGATAGCAAAATATATAAACATTACTCAAAGAAATATTTTATCTAAAGCTTACATATAAATTACCTGTAAAATGAAAATCATATGATAATAAATATGTTTGAATGTATAGGCAAAGTGAATTCACCATTAATGAGAAGCATAATTTGACTTTGTACTTCAAAAATTAATACTCATACTTAAAAATAATTAGAGTGAAGATAAAAACATATGATAATAAATATATTTGAATGTATAAACAAAGTGAAATTCACCATTAATAAAAAATATAATTTAACTTTGTACTTTGAAAATTAATACTCACCCTCATATATATATATATATATATATATATATATATATATATATAATTTTAAAAATTTTATATTTGTATAAGTTACTAAATAATAGTTTATAATTATGTGAAATATTTCAGTTCCTTAATGTTTTTATCATATAAAAATTATTCACACTTTATTCTCTCCTTGCACTTTAAGAAAAAGCCAAATTCATTATTTAAAGTTACTTGAGAGTTGAGACTGGTGTTTCTCCAATGGGATTTTAACTTGGAACCATTAAGTTAAAAGGTAACAGATCTTTTAACATGCATAATGCATTTTAGCGAATAAAGCGGAAGGAGAATAAAAATATAACTATTTATTGGTATTTAATGGGTACCAAATTCTTACATACTACATGGAAGCACTATATTCTTATATAATATTAAAATATTGTTCATTTTGTCATTTTTTAATTTTTACCTTATATAAAAAATAATTATTCACTTAAAAAAATTTCTATTATAGTTTAATAAAATAATCACTTTTTATAATTAGATAATATTTTTTATAAAAAATTAATACTTGAAGTCATGCATTGCTACTGTTTGAGCCATTTCCCAGTTTCTTGGACTTTAATCATCAAATATTCGAAACTTATATGGTTTGGCAACTCTTTTTAAAAGAAAAGGCCATATAATCAACTTTTGTTCCCCTCTCTTTGAATCTTTTCTTTAGTATTGTTCACCCAAGTGATTATAATTTTGGTTATTATATTATTATTACTACTGATATTGTTATTATTATATAATAACCAGTTTTGCATATATATCATATTGAAGAATTTTATAATTTTTTAAAGCATGTTAGAATATAAAGTAAATTTTTTTGCACTATTCTAAGACATTTTTTTATCAGTATTTAACGCACCAAATTATACTATTAGTTTGGTGGTAAAATATTTATTACCAAAAATAACCTTTTGTAAATTAATTTCTTATCATTATAAGAATACTTTGAATTTATTAGTTCTGATATTATATATATATATATATATGAATCATAATTAACCCTATGACTTAAAAAACAAGATTAAATACATTTATGTGTAGGTCAAGTATATAAGGAAAACTTTGTTATGGAATAATATTTGTTATAAGGAGTAAAATAATAATAATATTCATAACACTAATTAAAAATTTGATATTTATAAGATATTTTATAAAAATTAAGTTTCTTATTAGACACTAAATAATAATTTGTTCCGGTTAGAAAATATAATGATATATTAATAAAATGTTTCTTTTATTATTATTTCTCTCATTTATATAAGAGAAAATAATGCTATACCCTCTTATTTTCATGTTCCATTATTTGATTTCTTTTACCTCTTCCTTTTGTTTTCAATCATAAGCTTAATTAAATTTTTAGAAGGCAAACCAAAAGTTGTTTGGACTGGTAACTTAAACAAAGTATAAGATTGAATTCTTGAACATTTGATTGAAGAAGCCTTTAAGTTTCTATATTATCTAATGATTCAAAGACTGAAATATTATAGAGAATAATAAGGAAAAAAATACTGACTCAATTCTACGCTCATAACCACACATATAGTTTTATTGATATTATTTAAGGTATAAGTATACTCAAAAACTAAAATGAAACTATTAAAAATAGCATTATACAATATACCCTATTAATTTATTTGTAGACAAACTCCACTTATAATTAAGAATCTCACAATCATCAGACATTGACATTCTTCAAACTCAGGTTTCAACGCTATCTCCATGGCTCCACTCAAACGGGTCTCTCCCACCTTCTTTCTGCACATACTTCAGATTAGGGAAGAGCTTCTTCAAGTTGGACAATTCAGTCTCCAGATTCCTCAAGTATTTGAGACGCAAAATTTCCACGTTCCATTTGCCTTCTGTTTCCGGATGATCCAAACTCTTGAGCATCCCTCCCCTTATATACAGCTTCTTCAATCCCCTGATCTCCAGTTTGCTTGGCTTTAACCAATCTGGCACACTCTCTCCAGGAAAGCCTTCAAGATCCAATTTTTTCAGAGTTGGAGGAAAAGAGAAATTCTGCTTCAGAACCTTCTCTTTTAGAGCCTTATCTTTTTCATTCCCAGAAAGCACACCCCATGATATTTTGAGACGTTCCACTGATATTATGTCTTTCAACTTTTCAAACTCTCCATCCTGGATCACAGCCTCACTCCCTATATGTATGCCAAGTCGCTTTAGTTTCTTCAGTTTTGTAAGCTCCGCTATTCTGCAGGGAGTTTTCTTGGAATCTCCTATTACAAACCCCTTGAGAACTTGCAAGGAAGCGAGCTTCTCAATCCCCTTCGGCATTCTTTCCAGCAAGTAACACTCTGATACATCCAAATGCGTGAGGTTTTTCAGAGATGCAATATCGTGAGGCAGTGTTTCAAGATTGTGACAGGCTTTGAGGTCCAGAATTTCAAGACTTCCAAGTTCAACAATGGTGTGAGGCAGCTCAGTTATTCTTGAAATCCCTCTGAGGCTAAGATACTTCAAATGCTTTTGAGTCTTCAAGTCTTTTAAGAAGTCTTCACTTGCCACTTCAATGTGATGCTCAGATGAATTCTGCCAACGACCCAGCTGAAGCACCACTAACTTCTTCAACTGATCAAGAAATTTGAAACTAAGATAAATCGCATCTACATTGAAAATCGTCCTTAAATCTGCAAATTGTGGAGGATTCCCATCAGCCGAGATGTTTACACGTTTAACATCAAGTACTAAACACCTAGGGAGTTTAGAGCTGGTGACACTTTCAGAAGGGAGTTTAGAGCTGGTGACACCTTCAGAAGGGAGTTTAGAGCTGGTGACACTTGCAGAAGGGAGTTTAGAATAAAAGCCAAAGACGGGATAGTCTTTGCCCAATATTGACTCCAACAACATGAGACGAATCCAAGGATGAATTTGATATTTATTCACAACTGGGCACTTCCCATTACCAAAAGGTATGATCATATCACAATCCAGGAGCTCTTCAAATATAGACTCACCGACTTCCTCTGCTGTTTTTTGATTGGTCTTTTTGACCAAACCCTCTCCAATCCACCAGTAAATTAAAGGCCTTTTCTTTAGAACAGCCTTTTCCGGGAAAATTGTGAGAGAAAGTAAGCAAAGCCTCAACTCAAGTCTAAGTTTGTCATAACTCACCTGAAAATTTTGCAAGACTTTTTTCATGCTATCAGTATCATGCTCCAAAGCTAATTGTCGATGCTTTTGATCTGGGCCCTTTACTTCCTCATCCGAAGATTTTTTTCCACCATTGGTGTCGGACTCTCGAGGTAGAACCTCGTCAAATATCTCCTTTAGGTACTTGATTACGCTTTTGTTGATGTCTGCTTTGGTAAGATGGACCCTAGATTCGATGTTTTCGAAGTCTTCAACGTTGCTAAGAACTTTGCGAAGATTGACATCCAAATCTGTTAATTGGTCTAGGAATCCCAGTTGCAGCTTCTTCACTAATGCAAATAGTTCCTTTATCTCGTCGAGCTGGGACTTAAGCTCGCCCAATTTTTTAACTTTCTCTTGTTTTTCATCAATGCCGGTATGTCTCCTGACTAGATTCAGGCGCTTCAGCACCACAGGCACAGCTTTCTGTGAGTTTGTTCGAATTGACATTTTTGGAACCAGATTGAGTAGGCCAATGAAATGAAATGCCTGTAATACGAGTCTTGTTGTGGCTTGAGACACTGAGAAAGGAGTTTTTTCTCTTTCAATTATAACTATAGCATCTAAACTTGTAAACCAACGCAAGGAAGGAACCGAGTGACAAAAACTAAAGGTTGGCATCATTCTTTTTCCCCCTTATGACAAGTTGCCACTTTTTATCTTTCCTCACTTTCAAGCATAGAATCCAATGCCAAGCGTGGATGGCGCTTGGTGAATTGGTTAATAATGAATCTGTGTTTCATAACAAGGTAGAATTAAACTTTCTTTGTTTGTGTTAATTTCTACTCCTTCCCTCCCTGCCTCCCTCATGGCATCGGACTTTGCCAAATTCCTAAAGAAAAAGTTATTGTACTCTTATGGAGAAGCAGTCTGGTTTAGCACCCGAGCTCACCTAAATGACGGAAAAAAAATGGATTTTGGTCACCCCTTCCTCAAGAATCAAATTATTAATAGGATTTCATTGTCAAAAAGTTATTTTGCTGGCAACAAAATTTTTTAACATATTATTGTAAAATTAAAATCTTAATTTAATTCATTTATTTTAAAATATTATTCAAATACTAAAATTTAATCGAATTATATAAATTTAAGATTTATTTTAAATACAAAATAATTAAATAAATTTTATTAATAAATATTCAATTGAATTTTTTCATGCATTTGGTGTATTTAAACACACTCTTAATCTTTCATATTAAATTTTAATTTAAAAAGATTTAAAGAACAAATTGTAATATGACGTGACCTTATCAAACTTCTAACAAATTTTTTGGTAAGATTCTAACAATTTTTAATTTATTGGTGGATGAACTTTAGACTTTTATACTAATTTTTATTTTAAGTCGTACATTTGATTACGTTTTCCTTTAATAATGTTGTTTATTTACATATAAAAATAAGGGTAAAATCTAAAGTATTACACCTCACTTTGTTTTATATCCAAAATAACACTCTTCCATTTGAATAAATTGACTCATGACAAAATTAACTTTTATTTTTTATTTCTATCAAGTTTTTTTTAGGAGTAAAATAAAAGTTAATTAGAAATTTTATATCATTTATTTTTAGTATATTTATATTATTTTGCATAATAAATTTATTATTTTTTGTTTCTATCAAATTTTTTTAATTACATAACTAATTCATATTAATTAAAATTATTAATTTTAACACTTAATTAAATGGTGTGGGGGTAATTTGACTAAATTATTATAATTTATGGTGTAATGTGCTACAATTAATAGATTAGGGAGGAGATTACAATATCAACTAAAGATTAGGGTGGAAAAATGTAAAATCCCCTTTATTTAACTTATATTCAATCATAATTAGCATGAGATTTTTATTTGTAACAATTAAATGATTTTTTTAATATAAAAATGAGTTAATTTCATGAGAAATATAAGAAAAGTATCTTTTATCTTTTTATAATATAAAAAATTAAAACAATTAACTATTTAAAAATATAACACTCCATTAACTAACAAAAGGCCATAAATACAAACTAGAAGTCGTCCAAAGAAAAAAAACTTCAAATTAGTAGTGTGCTAATATAAAGTCATACTTTAAATTTATTTTTTTATTTGTGCTTGTAATGTTAGATAAATTCTTGAAATATTTTGGAATAACTTTATATATTTTTTTAAGTAAAAAAACTTAAAATTTTAAATATGGTCAATCTACTAGTACTTGCTCTTTTAAATTTTAAGCAAACTTCTAAATTATAGTAACAAACCAAAAAGGTACACAACTTGTTCTTTTAAACTTTGAACAAGTTTTTGAAATGAATATCATGAAACATTATTAATTATGAAATACAATACATTTGGAGACAAGTGAATGAAATTATCCCAAATATTTTTATTGTTAAAATAATATTTTTGTAAAATAAATAAAACTTTTAAAGATTATTATAAAACAATTATTCAACATTTTTTAAATTAATATTACCTTTTTAGGTGTTGAATTTTTTTTAAATTATGTTATTAAATAAAAAATTTATTAAGTATACTTTTTTTTTTCTATTGATCATTTCTAGCTAAGAGGATTAAATATCATAAAATCTAACCATTACCATCATGAACTGAGAGGATGACAAAAAAAAATTATGAATCTATTTGTTTCGGGATAAACAAAAAAATGGAGTTGATTTTCTTGTGAGCAAATATTAAAATTGTAATAAAAGAATATTATTAATTTATAATGATAATTCAATTTGAAATCAATTCTTAAAATTTGAAAAATCTTCGAATTTGAATATAAGAAAACCTATTTTTTTTAAAAATAAGAATTATATTATATTTCTAATTAAATTAAAAATAATTCGAATTAAAAAATATGAATCTAAAATTGAAAATTTAAGTTGTAGAGAGTTTCAAACGGATCCTATAATGCTATATAAGAGGGTATAATAAAATACCTTAACTTATTTTTTTATAAATTTAATTTATTTTTAATTATAAAAAATATATAATTTATTTGTTACAAATAAGAAGTTCATGTTAATCATGATTTAATATAAGTTAAACAAAATATTTTTCGGACCAGAATGAGTAAATCAATGAAATGAAATACGTGTAATGCGAGTTTTGTTGTGGCTTGAGATATTGAGAAAGGGTTTTTTCTCTTCTAATTATAACTATAGCATCTAAACTTGTAAACCAACACAAGGAAGGAACCAAGTGACAAAAACTAAAGGTTGGCATCATTCTTTTCCCCCTCATGACAAGTTGCCACTTTTATCTTTCCTCACTTTTAAGATTCACGCATAGAATCCAATGTCAAGCAGGGATGGCGCTTGGTGAATTGGGTAATATTGAATCCATGTGTTTCATAATGAGGTACAAACTTCATCTTTGTTTGTTTGAGTTGATTGCTACTCCTTCCCTCCCTACCTCCCTCATGGCATCAAACTTAGCCCAATTCCTAAAGAACAAGTTCTTGGCCTCTTATGGAGAAGCAAAGTCTGGTTTAGCACCTGAGCTCACCTTTATATTCAATGAAATAAGAAAGGAGTTTGAGGACAAAAAGGGATTTTGGTCACTCCCTCCTCAAGAATCAATCTTTGACCTTTATGATCTCGAGCATGCACTGGTTGAATGCCAGGTTCAGAAGCCACTGCAAAAAACTCTCAAGGAAACTTTCACCCTTAGCTTTCGTGACCCAAAACATGATGTCAAGAACCACTTGGAGAAGATCAAGCACAACCTATTCGACATAAGGGAAAAAGCAGAGCCTAAGTCAAGCTCATCCACTCCAGCCACTTTCCCCACGGGTAGACACACAGATTTTGATGTACCTAGTGCAACAATTGACATTTTGGGGTTACACGAAAACAAAATTGTTAAGTGGCCCTTAGGTGATGATGGGTTTAAGGCCATTGGGACTTTTGGGATGTGTGGTACAAGAAAGACCACACTTGTGAGAAAGGTTTTGAATCATATGAGTGTTCATGAAAAGTTCAAGCCTATATAGGTGTGCTTATCCGACTTGACCACCAAGGAGGAAGTAGATATAAAGATTATTAAACATATGTTGCACTGTCTGAAGGATGATACCGATAAGTTGACAAAGGATTACGGTGACGAAGAGCTTGTGAGACGACGTCATTCGAAACTCAAGGCTGATCAGTACGTATCCCTAGTATTTGGTTGTGTTGGATGATGTTTGGCATTGTAATGAATGGTTTAATAATTTAACAAGCGAAGTTGGTATGGGCAAGCTGAGATTTTGCAGTGCATTGCTAAAGGACATAGGTGATGCTATGATTGTCACCAGCAGGATAAAGGATGTAACCAGGCAGTTGTGTTGAGGTAGATGAGAATAACTCAACAAACAGAAGAGAGAAACTATGAACTTGCTAATGGTGGAATACTCACACCATTCGGATAAATTCAAAATATACGAGTTACAAGATTGTAACTACTGTAGCAAACAGCAAAGCAGAAGAAAAAGCAAAACAGAGTATAACAGCATACATAGAAATAGGCTAACAATAAACTGACTAGGATAAAGCAAAAGCATTACAGACATAATAGAAATACATATAATAAAGTAAAGCCAACACAGTAAATGATGTAAACATCACAGTAACTCATGTAGACTTCAACAACCATCACGTGACCTGGTTAACCAAAGGCTTCAACCACATAACACTCCTTCTTGAAGTTTTTGCAAATAATGCTCATGGACTGCCTGAATTTCTCGAACTTAGACTTGGAAAGAGCCTTAGTTAGGATATCTGAAACTTGCAATTCTGAGCTATAGTAAACTAACTTCACTTCCTTCCTTTTTTCTGCTTCTTTACTAGCATGGAATTTGACTAAAATGTGCTTAGTCTTCCCATGATGCACAGGATTTTTTTCTATGGCAATTGTTGACTTGCTATCACTTTTAATAACAGTAGCCATTTCCTGCTTCAATCCCAGATCAAGTAGAATTTTTCTTAACCACACAGCTTGGTTAACTGCAGCTAAGGCAGCAATGTATTCTGCCTCAACTGTACGTTGAGCCACCATTTCTTGTTTCTTTGAATTCCAACAAAACATGCCTGATCCAAGTGAGAAACAATAGCCACTAGTGCTCTTCATGTCTTATGAGCATCCAGCCCAATCACTGTCCATAAAACCTTGTAACTTAGTTTCTTCCCCAACTTTATACCAAACTCCAAATCCAATTGTGCCCTTTAAATACCTTAATACCCTTTTACCAGTAGAGGAGTGATTTGTACTTGGACTTTGCATAAATCTGGATAGGATATTAGTTGAAAATATCAAATCTAGCCTATTACCAGTCAAATACAGTAAGCTTCCTACAAGACTTCTGTAATTGAATCCTTCTTCTCTTCCAGCTCCATCTTCTTTGTTTAGCTTGACATTAGCCATTAGTGGTGTATCAACAGGTTTACAATCCATCATCCTAAACTTCTTAAGTATCTCTTTTGCAAATTTTTCTTGGCTCAAGAAGATTCCACTTTTGCTTTGGAAAACTTCTAAGCCAAGAAAATAGCAAAGTTCATATAAATAAGACATTTCAAATTGGTTTTCCATTTCTTTCTTAAACTTAGTGAGCTCAGATTCATCACTTCCAATTACTAGTAAATCATCAACATAAAGTGAAATGATCAAGTTTCCACCATTTGACAAAACTCTTACATAGAGAGTATTGTCATTTTCGCTCCTTATAAAACTCTTGCTACATAAATAACCATAAATTCTGCTGTACCAAGCCCTTAGGGCTTGCTTAAGCCCATAAAGAGCCATGTGCAGTTTGTAGACCTTCTCTTCACACCCATCCACAAGAAACCCTTCAAGTTGATCAACATATATTTCTTCTTCAAGATGACCATTTAGGAATGCTAATTTAACATTCAAATGCCATAATTTCTAGTGCCTTTAAGCTGCTAAGGCAATCGACAGTCTTATGGTATCTACTCTGGCAACAGGAGCAAATGTATCATAATAGTCAATCCCAAATTGTTGATGATATTCTTTATGCACTCGTCTAGCCTTATACTTACATATGTTGCCTTTAGAATCCATCTTCAGTTTGAAAACCCATTTGACTCCTAGAGTTTTCTTTCTTTCTGGTTTAGTAACCAATTCCCAGGTGTTAGCTTTCTCAATCATCCTCGGTTCTTGATTCATTTCTTCCACCCACTGCTTGTCCTTCATTGCTTCTATATAGCTCTCTGGTTCTAGGAAGGCACTATTGCACCTTTGATAGATTTCTAAGATAGGTCTGGTGCCCTTAGTTACAAAGTTTTCTTTTGTCTCCTCCTTACTGTTAACTATTAGTTCATCATGCATTTGTAATTTTGGTGTGTCAGTAGTTGCTTCTTCTTCGCAGTTCCAAATTGCATCTTCATTAAACCTCACATCTCTGCTCACTTGCACTATTTGTTTTCTGGTATAAATATTCGGTAGCCCTTTAATAGTGTACTGTAACCAACTAATATTCCCTTTATAGCTTTTCTTCTAGTTTGTTTCTTTTACAACTAGGAATGTGGACAAAACACAGTTATCCAAACACTTTGAGGTGACTTACTACATGCTTGGTCCTAGTCCAGGCTTCTAATGGGGTTCTGTCTTTCAGGGATTTGGTAGGTAACCTGTTCAGTACTAAAGTATTAGTTGCTTCTACCCATAGGTACTTTGGGAGGTTCTTATCATAAATCAAGCATATTTCCATTTCTAGTATGGTTCTGTTTTTCCTCTCTGCTACCTCATTCTGTTAGGGTGTGTAGATAGTAGTAACTTGGTGTTTTATTCGTTTTATTCCTTCCATCTCACAAAATTCATTGAAATTCTTGGAGCAATGCTCCCTTCCATTATCTGATCTTAACACCTTGAGTTTGTGACCACATTGATTTTCTACTAAAGTTTTAAACCTTTTAAACACAGATAAAACCTCACTTTTTTCTTTAAGGAAATAAATCCAAGTTAATCTTGAATAATCATATATGAACAGAAGGAAATACTTGCTGCCATTTAAAGAGGTCTCTGAAAATCGTCCGCAAACATCAGTATGCACCAGTTGTAATTTCTCTGTGGCTCTCCATGTAGAAGAATCTGGGAAGGGGTTTCTGCATTGTTTACCCAGTTGACATCCTTGACACAGTTCAGTATAGGTCTCAATGTAAGGTAGACCTATAACCATTTCCTTTCTCTGAGCTAATTGTAGAACTTTTAAGTTACAATGCCCCAACCTTTTGTGCCACAACGTACTTCCTATTTCGGCATTAACAGTGTTGAAACATTGTTCTTTTTGTGTACTCCACTTGACTGGGAAGCACCTTCTTTGCATCTCCACTTCTATTAGTTTTTGTCCTTCAACATCATACACTGTACAACTGGCATTCTTGAATATTAGGGAATAACCCTTCTAGAGCATTTGACCTACACTTAAAAGATCTTGGTCTAAGTGTGGCACATAAAGAACTTCTGATAAGTGTTGTATACCAAATTAAGTTTTTATTCCTACAGTGCCTTTTCCTTTAATCTGAACCCTTTCACCATTTCTTATTTTTACTGAACTACCCACTGGTTCTAATTTGATGAATAAATTTGAATTTCCAGTCATGTATTGGGAACATCCACTGTCAAGAAACCAACTTCCTTTACACTCTAAGTCACTGCTAGCTTGAGCCATGAATAATACTTCCTCTTCATTTTTTGCTTCAGTTACGTTTGCCTGCTGAGTTTCAGCATCTTCCTGTTGGTGTTGTTGTTTTAGCCTACATGATTTCTCCATGTGTCCATTTTGTTTACAGTACCTGCACCTGAAGAATGGTCTTAACTTGTCTTTGTGCTAGCAGTCCTCCACTGTATGATTTGTTCTCTTGCCATGGCTACAAGGAGGAAATCTATCAACCATTTTCTCTGATTTACCTTTATTGTCAATATTTTCTTTGTGTTTCATCATGAAAGCCTTTTTCTGAAGCGTCCTCCTGTCTATAAGCTCTTCTTAGCTCTTGAGCTTGTAAAGCATTTACAAGTTCAGAGAGTGTAAGCTGAGAAATGTCTTCGGAGCCCTCTAGTGAAGAGATTTTTGCTTCGAATCTCTCAGGTAAGGTAATTAGCACCTTTTCTACAATTCTCTTATCACTCAGCTCTTCTCCCATCAATCTAATTCTGTTTACTGTATTCATTATCCTTGAAGAGTAATCCTTTACAGATTTTGACTCCTTCATGTTTAACATTTCAAACTCCCTTCTTAGGTTTAGAACCTGCATCTATCTAGTCCTTGAGCTCCCATAAAATTCTTCTTTAAGAGCGTCTCATGCCTCTTTTGCTGTCTCATAAGGCATGATCCTTACAACTCCTCTGCGACTGCTTGATGAATGTAGGTGAGAGCTTTATACCTCTTAGTAACCTCTTCTCCATGGTGTTTAATTTGAGCAACTGTTAGGTTGGTTGGCAGGGGTGGTGGTTCTCTTCCAAACTCCACTGCATCCCAAAGATCAAAGGCTTTAAGGTAGGTCTTCATCTTCACTCCCCAAATGGCATAGTTTTCTCATGTGAGAATTGGTGGTGAGGATGATGATGAGGAGTTACTAAAAGCCATTGATGAACGTTGCTATCATAGATCCCTTAAGATCAAAGTGCTCTGATACCACTTGTTGAGGTATATGAGAAGAACTCAACAACAGAAGAGAGAAACTATGAACTTGCTAATAATGGAATACTCACACCATTTGGATATATTCAAAATATATGGGTTACAAGCTTTTAACTACTGTAGCAAACATTAAAGCAGAAGAAAAAGCATAACAGAGCATAACAACATACATAGAAATAGGCTAATGACAAACTGACTAGGATAAAGCAAAAGTATTACAGAAATAACAAGAATACATATAATGAAGTAATGCCAACACAATAAATTATGTAAACATCACAATAACTTATGCAGACTTCAACAACCATCACGAGACTTAGTTAACCAAAGGCTTCAACCACATTAACAAGTTTGTGCGTAGAAAAAAACCGATTCATCTTATGCCTTGGGACAACAAGAATATTAAAACTCTTCTGACAAGTTTACACTTATTGGATAACCTCGATAAGACTTGGGACGAAGTTGTTTATCATTGTCATGGTCTTCCTTTAGTTGCTGAGAATTTATCAAACTTCATATTTCAACGGATCATCTCATGTCTGCTTCTGAAGATTGATTTTTTTTTAAATTAATTATACAGATTGATCTAATTATGTTGCTTCTTTTTTTATTTTTCCTTTCGAAACAAACAGTTGTTCCCATATTTTAAGTTTCTTATAATTATATTGTTTGGTTTGAATCATACAATATCATAACGGATATCAAAATTTTGAAAATCACTTTAGTCATAGTACCATAACCTTTGGTATTTTTAACCTGGTTCGGTTCAAAGAATTCCAATCGTACGCTTCTTGTATCAAAGGTTGTCAGATAACCAGTGATCGGTTAAATTGCTTCAAACCTTACTACTTGTGTTTGGGTAGTGATGTTCTAAACTTATTTAGTTAGAGAATGAGAAGATTTCTATAAGTCTTTTTACATTACTCTGCATGGATAGAATCAATGTTTTAAAAACCGGACCGGTCATTGAACCGGTAAAGGCAGAGGGTTAAGGGTCAATGGTCCAACCGGGGTCGAACCGTAGTTGAACCAGATTTTAATTAAATAATATTTTTTTAATTTTTTAATTTTTATATTATAGATATTCTATAATATATCATAATAAATAACTAATATTTTAAATATATTTTATGAATTAGTCTTTTTTTTGTCACTTTTGTATTATTTTATAAGTCATATAAATATTACATTACATAAATAAGTTAACAAATACAATCTACCTTGTTGGTAAGGAGAAATTATGCTTTATCAAGATGTATTGAGTTCAATTCCTAGTACATGCATTTTTAGCAAAAAAATGAATAAAAATCGGTTTAGTATTGAACTGGTCGGTTTTCACCGGTTTAAAAGGAAAATCGACCGGTTTTAGGCGGTTTTTGACCGGCATTGACCGGTCCTTTGAAGGGCCGGTTTTCTCCTTTGACTGGACCGGTTACTAGGCCAGTTCACCTGTTTTTCGATTGAACCGGCCTGTCCGGTCCGATTTTCTAAACAGTGGATAGAATAGAATAGACTAAATCAATACGGGATTTCAACGTGAAACAGAAAATTAGAGCTCAAATGGATCATCTTTCCAAAATTTTCCTTATGACGTTCTCTTCATTTGATTGTGTTTGACATACAACTAAGGATTCTTTCTTTCTCATTGGAAAATAAAGGAAAAAACTATTCCTTAATTTTTGTGGGGGCCAAAGTTATTCCTTTACTTTGAGCTTTCATCTTTCAATGTTCAAAGAGGTGATAATTACACTTTTCCTTAATTATATGTTAACACAAAAAATTGTTCCTCACATTGAATTAATTCTCTATAAATAGAATTAAGTTATTCTTTTTTCAATAAATTGAAAAGTCATTGGATGGTTTGAACCTTAAATCTCTACTTAAGTTTTCGTATATCTTAACTACTTAATCTTTGGCCAAATGACTAGATGTAAGTTATTTTTGAGTTTTTAGCCCATTTGGCTATAGCTTTTCTCCCTTAGAAGTTTTTTTTTTTCACTTTTTCCTTAAGAGACAATTTGGATAGGCTTGTACTTTTAAACAGGTATTTCAAATAGAAGTTATTTAAAAAAAAAAGTATTTGGAGTTTGGATATAATTATACAGAAGTGGTTTTATTGAAAAAAGTATATGTCTTGCGTTTGGATGTAAAAGTATAAAAGTACTTTTGAATATATAAAATTACTTAAAAGAATATATAAGTGTTTTTTAAAGAATTTATAAAATATTTTAAGGGTATATTTATCCAAAAAGTTTTCTCCCTCTTTCATTGGACTTACTTTTTTCAAAAGTTACAAATTTTGACTTCTAAAAAAAAGAGGTGTTCCTGCTTATTTTTAAAATAAGCACTTATACAAAAAAGCCTATCTAAACACCACTTATAGGCATAAGCACTTTTTTTTTAAATAAACAAGCAGCTCATTCCCTCATTTAAGCTGATCCAAACACCCTCTAAATAGGAGTTTAACAACATCTTAATGAGTGAAGTGCCTTTTAGCCAAAAAAAAAAAAGTAGCCATGCTTTTTTCAGCAACTCCTAATGGAAAGGGAGAGAATTTTTTTGCAAAAATCTACCTGGCTCTTTTTGTGAAATCTCATTTCTGTTCAAATACAATAAAAAAATTTGTAATAATAGTTTTTTTATCCAAACATAATAAAAATTTTATTTCCTAAGATATTGTGCATTCCATTACATGATAATTTTTAATTTAATTAAAAAATTATACATTTTTTAATTATAGGATTTTTAATAAATATTAACTAAAAATATATTACATATTTAAAATTATTTTTAACTTTTTTTTTCAAATTTTGTAATGAGTATTTTTTTTTATCCAAACACAATATATAAAAAATGTTTCTACATGGCATTGTCAATAATTTTACCAGCACAAAATTATTTTATATTTTTACATTAAAATATAATGCATATACTTTTTTCAATATAATTACTTTTTTATAATTATATTCAAACACTAAATACTTATTTTTTAAATTTAAGACTTATTTATAGAGCTGACTAAAATCTATAAGTATATCTAAACAACCTCTTAATATCCTACTTATCTTTTCATCCAATATCTAGTAGGCATGTGTGGGGCACCATGCCAAATTATCAACAATCAACCTAGAACTTCATAATATCAAAAGGTCCAAGTTCAAAAGCCCAAAATCTCAGGTGATCCAACCAATTCAGTGAGTCCCACCCTACAAGGGTAAGCATCTTCAAATACTTAGGATGCACCACTAGTTCTCCATTATGTGCTGCTCCACTCTTTCATCACAAGAGTGTATTTGATAAGGACCCTTTGCAATGCAAGAAAATAAAAAAGAATAAGAGATATGTGACCACTTTGAGGAGATCGTGTTTTTTAAAAGGTCTTAAGCCAAATATTTTATAGATGATAAATTAATCATATGGCATCTACAATATATAGAGTAGGAGTTTGAAAATTAGGAAACTACATAATTAAAGGAATTAAAATAAAATAGCAATAATTTAAGAAACTAACAATAATGAGAAATTTAGGTTCTTATCATCCTCCTCCCCTTCAAAACAATCTTGTCCTCAAGACTTTAGAAATTCTAGAAACTTAACGAATATTTCAAAAGGGGTCGAAAATGTTGTGGCTAGTGACTGTAGTGACACCTCCGCAATGCTTTCCCTTAAGAGTGACAATTTTTCCATTCATCATAAATTTCACAAGAAGTTTAGAAAAATTACAAGAAATATCCCTTAATGTCTAGAGCCACTCAATTCCCAACACCATTTCATAATCTTCGAAGGACAGCAGCAACAAATCAACAAATAAATCTTGACATGCATAGAATATTTGCCTTGACAAGTCAAAGTTCTCCCATCTACAACTTTCGCATCAAAGTTTTCACATGGTTCTATTGGATAAGCAAGTATTTTAGCAATCTTAATATTCATGAAATTACTAGTAATGTTGGTATCAATTAGAATACTAAAAGGTTTAAGCTTCAGGAAATCATTAATTCTCATGGTTCGAGGATTAGCATACCCAACAAGTGCATGAATGGAAAGAGCAACAAGATCATCATTATTTTTATTGACCATACCATCTTGATCCAAGACTATTTCAGGATCATTATCAACCTTTAGCTCATCAGTAGACTCAATCCTTAAAAGACTCATATGCTTACAACAATGGTTCCTATGCCACTTTTCGTCACAATGCCAACAAAACTCTTTTGAAGATTTTTTCTTTAGCTCCTCTTGTGTTAGGCACCTAGTAGGAGGCCAGGCTGGTGAGGAACTAGTACTGACAACTTGTATCTCAACACTCACACCTTTGTTAACATGAAATGACTCCTCACCTAATTTCTCCTCTTGTAAACTAACATAAGAGATTGCTATAGCCACAGTGCGTGGCTGTCTGGCCTTGACTTCTCTTCCAATCTCAGCTCGAAGCATGTCTACAAATGTCTTTACCAATTATTGCTCAGTTCAGTCTTTGGCTCTGTTGGATAGTCGCTTGAATCGACTCAGGACTCCAAAACATTGGTAATTTGATGGATTTTAGCCATTTGTCCGACAATATTTTCATATTCTAATGGACCAAAACGAACAAGGAGAACTATAATAAATTCATTCCAAGTAGGAACACTATGAACAGATTCAAACCAATCATACCATTGTATTGCATCCCCATTAAGATTAATCTCGGCTATCTCTACCTTTGAAGCTTCCAATGTGTGATGGAAGCGGAAAATTTTTTATCATCGTTGTCCTCCCCCACCTCCCTTTAAACGATCATTGGTAGTAGAACTATAAGACTCTTGCATAAATTGACTCATGGAAGTCCTAAACTCCTCAAGCATCTTGTTGAATTTTACTTCAAGCCAAGCTTCAATTTAAGACTCAATAGATTGCCTAGAAGTCATTGCGTATGATAGCAAATCGACTACTCCGCAATCCTTCTTCTATTGTCACATCATGGCATCCAAGGATCACTAGTCTCATACCAAATGATAAAAACCCAAGGGTTCTAATGCAAGAAAAATAGAAAATAAAGAAGAAGATATATGTGACCACTTCAAGGGAGTCATGTCCTCCAAAAGGCCTTAAGCCAAATATTTTATAAATGATAAATTAGTTATACGACATGTACAAAATATAGATTGAGTCTGAAAATTAGAAAATTACATAATAAGAAAACTACATAATAAGCAACTACCTAATTAAAGAAATTTTAAAAAATAGCAATAATTTAATAAATTATAAATTCCTAGTAGTATTCTCACACGTCCATTAATTGTTATCTAATTTGGTACCGTATACCAATCTACACCATTAGTTTTCTTTTTCATCAAAGATGATTTATTTTGCACTTTACACAGCAAGGTGCAACTGCACTCTTTAATGTGTAACCTGCACTTTAGAGGATCTTTATCCCTGGCTCTTGTCTAGAGTCTAGAATTATGGAATGTTCTACTTCTAAACAACTAGAAGT